>VDFB02243790.1:0-23267 GCA_007258455.2 Sequoia sempervirens | reverse complement strand
GTTGGGATTCGAGAGTCCGACCCTAGGACTTGCAAGTCCAACTCTAAGACTTGCACAAGTCACTCACCAAGACTCAGGAGTCCTACCCTAGACTCTCCAGACTCAACTTGGGAGTCCTTGGCGAGTTGACTCAGCGAGCCCTAGGACTCGTGAGTCCCAAGAGTCTTTTCCAGAACTCACTGAGTTCTAAAACTATGGTTATAGGTGTCTGAAAGTGAAGATTTAGTTAAAAAAGTTCAATTCAATGTCAAGTTTGGCAAAAAGTGTAACCCACTATTGTGGGATCACCCATATGAGACACAACTATTCACACTAAGCAATAACAGGAATGGCTTCACTATACTTATCCTTGGGTCATATTGGACTTCACCTTAACTACTTTGGTTGGACTGGGCCTCACCAAATGGTTACAAAACAATAGTAGTGGGATAGGGTCCTCACAACATTTTCTCAATGGGAGCTGACCTCGGTGATCATTTCATATGCAATTTAAGTAGTCTTTGTCATCACCATCACTGGTGATCACTGTCTTCAGCTTTAGTATTCATTTTTTAACTTTGGATTGCTATTAGTGAGCTCAAAACCAGAAGTTGTCCTCCAACCTTCTATGAACTTTACATCATTCTAGCAGGTCCATCCAAATGTGTTGTAACACAACAATCTAATGAGAGGGGGGATGAATTAGTAAATATTAAAACTTAGCTCTTAAAACCTTTGTGCAAATTACTTCCTCACACCCTTACTGTGCAGATTGGAAACTTAAGATGTAGCAACATAAACATGCACACACAAAGCATCACATAACATATGATATATGTGGAAAACCCGAGATGGGAAAAACCATGGCAAGCAATGCTGCTAGGATCCACTGTCCTAATCCAACCTCACAATCAAATCCTCCATTACAATGTTTAAGGGCACCAACCCTAAGGAGACACCAATCTCATGATTTAGGAGCACCAACTCAGTTATCTGAAGGCACCAACCAATCAGATTTACATTGACAAATACATTTTTTATTACAATTCAATGTTGCAAGTGCACAATACTTTGTTGCATTCTCTGCAACTCACTTTTTGTTGTTGTTACTACAATCTCAGCAACACATACCTCCACTCTTCTCTTCTCTTCTTTCTCTGCTCTGCACTTTCCCTTTCTCCTCTACACTTAGAACATTCTTCATTCTATCTTGTTGCATTACACCTCTACACCTTGAGTACAAACCCTTGAAGATGTTCTACTTTTTGTTTGGGTTCTACTCATTCAAAATTAGTGTGTTCTCTGTCTATTGCACTACACCCTCTCTTCACACTCTACCTTTGCTGCATACTCAGCAATACATAACCCTGTTCTGCACTTTCTACAACTGTAGACTATTCTCTCTCTCTACTCTTGTAGACACACACTTAAACAATTTTTTGATTGTCTTCTTTCTTCACCAACCTACAATCACTACCTCGAGATGTGCACCAACTGTACAGATCATCTAGAACACTCTGTTAGAGTTTCCTTCACCTGCTATCTTCACCAACAAGCTTTTTGTTCATCTCAAGCCTTGCACCACCATCCAACCCATCTAGAAAACACCTATTAGGGTTTACCAAATATCTTACTCAAAACCATACCTTTGCATTGAGCCTCACAACAATTAAATTTGGATACAATGCATTTTCTAAATGTGGCTCAGTCTAAAACCCTAAGGTCGGATGTGCATTTAATATATTCTTTTGTTCATTCAATTTGATCCTGATCTCCATCTCCCTTGCAAGATGTGTCACTACTCTGTGAATCAAATCAACAATCAGATAGTTGTTGGTGCAAGTAGGTCATTTAATTATTCATACTCCCTGTATCTAATCTAAATCTGATTTCCATGTCACCGATTGTTTATTTCATCACCAATAAAATTGGTAGCTGAGGTGGTTCAACCAATTGAATTCAATCACAAAGTCAATTACCAATCGGAACCCTCATTTACACAGACCTAGCTGTTTGTGATCTTCACATTCAAATATGGGTCGTCAATCTCTTATCTTCGTGTCACGATCCTCTAGCTCTCTGTTAATCTCAACATCTCGTGTGTTGTTGATCTTTACTGATTAGCAATCACCATTAGATCTTTTCCTTTTGATCTCCACCATCGATCTCCTTTAAACACTGCTTGCCATACGCAGGGTCCACCAAGACACGTGTCCAAAGCAATCTATCCCGCAAGCTCTAACAACAGGCCCACTAATTCTCAACGGGCTGGTAAGCTATCACCACCTATCTGCATCGTGCAACTCACAACATCGATGTGAGTTGGTTTGTCGTTCAATCGAAGGCATCACCTGTCTGCACATCATCACCTTCCTTTGTCGCCTTTCACTTAGTCTAGTCCCACCAAACTCTATAGCAAGCACCGTCCGATCACCATTGATCAATCTTCACCGTTCCCCTCTATATCGCTAGCGAAAGACACAGGTCCACAAAAATATAGCAAGTTGGCAGGCTGTCGCCATTTGTCATCCACATCATCCTTCGCCATCTGAACATGCTAACATCTTACACTACTAGTTCCTGTTGAATGGGTGGTCTCTATTGGCCACATGTCATCCTTGTCAGCACCGTGCACCAAACAACACCTATGTGACTTGACATATCAGTCAATCACACACTGCCACTTGTCCTCACACATCATCATTCACTGACATCAACTCACACTTTGACTAGTGCCTTCAGAGTGTCGAAGGGGCCAATTATTTGTCTCGCCGAGATTCATATGTCTCCTTGATGAAGTGTCTTCGTTCAACCATCACCAGTTCAATCATAACCGTTGATCAAGTTCATCGTTGATGCAATCATTTGTTGCTACCTGTCAACATGACATCACCTTCCCCGCCTTCATAGGTCCCACCATAAATGCATCGTGCACTGTTCGATCAACGTCACTTAATCTCTACCATTCCCCGTTGTCCCGCAAGACTTAGCCGGGACCCACCAAAAACTCAACAAGTTGACAAGCACTGTCTGATCTCCAAGGCTTGATCTCCACTATTGATCAAGCTTCATCACTGTGTCCAAGGGACTCAAAGTTACTCATTCATATGTTGAAGTCTCTTCGATAAAGGGGCAAATATTTGTCGCTCAACTTAGGAAATATTAAAATCGACAAACATTAGCACAATCGGTAAATGCTAGTAAAGGGAGTCAGTCCTTCAAACAACTCCAAAGGCTTAAGTCACAACTTAAGCAACCAGCAACCTACAATAGGTAGTCAACATCAAAATAGAAATCCTATTCACAATGCCATGACTGCAACCCTAGGGTTTAACCAATAAACCCTAATTCTGACCAAGAGCAAGCATAAATCAATTATGAGCATTCAACACATCAACTGAACCTGCAAATTATATATCTGGAATGTACTCAAAAAAACCCAAATCAAATCTGCACTATGTTTTCACCTCTATTATCTGGAAGAACCCTCTGCAACAATGTCAACATTGTATGACAAAATTGCAACCATTTGAGCAACTTTGCAAAATTTGCAAATACATGCTCTTGTCTTCATCATTCTGCACCAACTCTTCCAGACTTTGATCCTCTAGTCTTCATGACATCCAAGCACACCACTGAACTGCCTTTTTACATCAATGACACCTTTTGTCATCATGCCAACAATCTTCTCTATAGGATCAGTTCCATCTCACCTCTAATTTCTCCTTTGACATCAGTGACACTTTTACATTAATGCCAACATCTTCACTTGCAAGATCAGTTCCATCTCACCTGTGATCCCCCTTTTGACATCAATGACAACAATATGCCATCAAAATGGTCTTATGGACCAAAAAATGCAACAACTCTAGAAGGTTCTTGGTGTACTAGTCTTTTCCATGGTAATTACAACATTTTTTTTGACACTTGGATCCATTAGAGTGAGCTTCCCACCCTCAGTCAAAAAGTTTGTATGGGTGTCAAATACCACTAATGATGCACCCAATTCAAGAAATACAAGGAAATGACAACTATTAATACAATTTGCTCATGAAAACAATTTAACAACTCCTAGATCAGAAGTTATGAATTTAATACATATGGGAACACTTAAACAATTAACTCTCTAAAACAATAGAAGCTGGCGCAGAATCCTTTTACAAGGCACTTCACAAGACACATATTTAAAAAAGTTTTATGAACTAACTCAACCTAGTGAAAAGAAATAAAATTAGTTTGATTCCAAACTCTCTAGGGAAGTAACTTCCCTAGAAACTACATAAACTCTTTTTCTTAATTCCCTTAAAAACATAGCTGCCAGGAGATCGGTACTAGTATTGGTACGGGAGACTGGTACCGATACTGGTACTTCTATTTTTGAAAAATAGGAGACGAGGGGGGTACTTGGAGACGACATTTTTTTTAATATAATTTATAAATTTGCTACATTAAAACTGAAAATATCATGGCATTGAACTTTCAAAATGTCACAATATCGAACAATAAATTACATGAGTAACCCGATGGCTTAGTGCGTTAACAGCGACAATCTATCAACCTGCTCGGATGGGTTTTGCTCTGGACGGTGGACGGGCGGCGAGACCTGGAAGGCGGTATTCAATTGCCGCTCATGAACGATATTTGCTTCAATTCGGCTGGAGGAAACAAAGGCGATTGCGGATATCAGCGCAAGGAAAAAGGGTTTGAATCTGCATGAGGACTTTGAGGGGATGGATTACATTATCAAAAAAACTGCGGATACGAAATACGTTATTTGACGCCGGGCGCTAAGCAAACAAGCTCTTCGGCTTCCGCTTTGATATTTTCGCTGCCATCTGCAACAACTCTTTAAAGATTTTCGCTTTCAAAGATAAAACGCCGATTCTGGTCGGGCGTCAAAGGAAGTTAGCAGGCAAATGAACGCTGACGCGTAAAATGAACTAACGAGCAAGAAGAGGGGAGGCAGACGAGATGGAGCAGGCGTGGGAACTTCAAGGAAGGACAATGCATTTGGGACTTGACGGAGGAAAAGATGAACCCCAAGCAGCATCTCATGACTCAATTTGGGGAAAGGGCATTCCATCGTTTCTTTCAATATTTTTCTTTGGTCTTCGTCGTTTGAGCCGGATAGGAGATGCCAATCTTCCGCCAAGGTTAGGGTTCGCTTTTTCTGCTGTTCTTGTCTACTCCTCTCTGGGAATCGTGTGGAAAATCTGTCTGAAGCGAGGGTGGTCTTCATACGTTTTTCTATCTTGCTCTGTTTCGCGAAAACACCTCCGGCGGCTCACGAGACTCTTCTCGGAGGCAAGCAGAGTGGAATTCGTGGCCAGTGGCAACCAATACCATCAGGCACGTCATTACATTTATTTTTCCTTCTTTCTCTTATGCGTAGAATTCTTTATGCAATCCGTTTCTTCTTCGCCTCAATGGAGCATGTGAATGAATGTTTTTGATTATATATTATGCCGGCTGTTCCTTAATCTTATTCCTGCTCTGAGATTTTAATGTGGGATTCTGGATTTCTCTCTGTCTGAACCGTAGCCTTTGATTAATATAAATGCCGTCTAAACTTTCCAATCGGGGGGTCATACCTTCAAGAGTAAATCTGAGACAGATTGTTCTTTTTCCATTTCGTGATCTTGCATTATTCTCCTCATGCAATGCCGACCTAGGGAGTTTTCTTTCCTTATTTCTGGTAAACTGTACACGAACCATGAAGCGATTTTTGTCTTCTTCTATTCTTTATTCATTGATTTTCGGAACAGTACACCTGGGCAGAACTTCAAGCTTTACCAGTAGTAGGAGTTTAGTAATTAATGATGAAAGTCATTCAGAGAATGTCCTGCTTATAATTTAAAATAAAATAAATACGAAACAGATGAGGAACCTCCATATCATTTTCAACTGTTCACCAAGCATGAGATGGTACATCCATCTTGGCTCACCTAGTAGATTCCAGTACTATTTTCAAATACTTTAATAATTGAATAGAGTCTTTTCGGGGTTAATTGCCTTCTTGCAAGCATAAGTTGCTAAAACCGAACTATTATGGAGACTAATAGGATAAGTTTATCAGATTTGAACATTATCTCTTCCTGAAGGATAATCAATAAATTCTTATTTGAACCAATGAGATTAATAACAACAGTAAGAACTTGAACTTGAATATTTGATGTTTTGGATGTAGAATCCCCAAACAAAAACTAGTATAAACTTAACGAGCAAGGATGCGTGCTGACGGCACAGTGATGCCACAAATTAATTAATTTAAAAATCCTTGGCCAAGGTAGATGCCCGTTTGGCAATGTCAGCTTCCATGGCCAGATATACCCTGATCAGGATGATTCTTCTGGTAGGAAGTACCTATAGAGGGAGGATCGATCAGTGGTATAGGTTCGTGGACATCAGGCTCAGAGAACTGATAACAATTGGTCTTTGTTAATTGACCTCGTGAAGGGCGGGTTCTTCAGTTGAAGAAACTCGGGAGACCAGCAGGTCTTGGTTGGGCAGTAAAGCCCCTGATGATGATCTCTTTTCCTTTCTGAACAGTATTGCCAATGAAGATGGTGTTAAATGCAAAATCTTTCTTCTCGCTCTATTTCCAAATACAAAGATCTGAATGTATACTATTTGTTGAAATAATATTCATCTTGAATTTTGAGCAATGTCCTTTTAGCTGAAATTATCGTTACTTGTTAGTTATTGTTAAATTATACTGCTTGGTTGAATTCTGCAAGTTAGATGTAGAAAATTTAGATAACCGTTGTATGTAAACCCTAGAATGGTAGTTATTTATTTCATGATAATTTGAAACTGTTTTGAAAAATCAGTTAGAAACATTGGAAAACTCGTGATCCCTTGAAAACAATTAGTTTCAGTTCAGCTGAAGGTAGTTACCAGTTAACTCTTCCTAACCGTAGATTAGTTGGATGTTACACAAAACAAGAACACTAGTAAATTTTAACATTAAATTTAAAGTTTAAACACACAAATGTCAAAGAGCATACTACATATTTAATATTACAAATTGAAATTCATAAATGTCGAATCATTTTTTTCTTTTCATATGGAAACTTGTTGAAACGTAGGGATTTTTTGTTTCTCTAAATGAAAAATTAAGGAAACGTTGGTGAGATGTCTCCTACAACCAAGGACGTCTCTAACAAGTTTCCGGCATGGGGAAACAGGTACTAGTATCGGAGACACATCCCAGGAGTCAGAGACGTGTCTCTGTGTAACTAAGCTTAAAAACTATATTAATTTTTTAAAACTCCAAGATTACATAATGCTTACTCTTAAGCTGTTTGTTTACATAGTAGTTATATTTTTTGTTTCTCTCCTTATCTTTGGATTCCTATCGAACAATCTAGGATGAAATCCTGAGCATAAAGAATAGTGATGAAAAAATATTAGAAAGTAGGTTTTGTAAAAGGGCCTATTTCTATAGGTTTTGAGGAGTCATCTCAAGTGACTGAACGAAGAGAGAGGGATTCGAACCCTCGGTCTTTAATGTGTGCAGTTAGTGGGTATTTGGTGGGGTTGATAATAGTTATGTCTTTTCCAAAGATTTGAATTTGGAGGAGTATGGTTGTACAATGGATAGAGAAATTATAACGGTGAAATTTTAATGGTAAAAATGTCACATGAAATACATTGTTTATTAGCACTTACTCTTAGTCCTTTTGGAGGTAATGTCTATAACTGCATAGGAAAAATTTTAATAAAACTAGAACTATTTAGAACTTTATAATCACAAATTAATGATGTATGTCATTTTGTCAAGTGCCAATTGCTGAGCTCTTATTCTGCTTGTAGCTGCCTTTTACAAGCTTAAAACCATAGTTACAGAACTTGCCAAGTCCCAAGGTGGATGGTGCTAGCCAAGGCTGCCTGGGAATCAAGTAACCAGAGAATCTGATCAGAATTGCTGAGTTTGCCAAACTTGCCAAGCTCAGCAAGTCCTCCTGGCAAGACTCAGCCACTCAGCAATTATTTCAAAATCAAGAAAAAAGAGGTGAAAAAAAAAAGAAAAACTCTAAACTCTAAACACTCTCAAAAGGCATTCATTTCATTTGCAATTACAAAGGAGGAGGAAAGAAAGAGGTAAATTGAAGCAAAACCAGAACACATTGAGTGAATGCAACTAGAGCAGGTTGGTTCTAGGCCTCCATGCCACACTTAACCCTAAATGAACAAAAGATAACTCCCTCTTCCATTCCAAACCAGTTTTACATACCCAAAAAAATTGCAACAAAGTTGAAGCAGGAAAATGTTGTGAAGAGCAAGATACAGCTTGAAATATGAAAACTTGGGTAGCAAGCTGCAACATTGGTGAACGGTGACACTAAACAGAAGTAGGGAAACAACAAAGGTAAGTGTATGTTTCTTTTCCTTTTTTTTCTATAATAAACACCCCCAAAAATTTGAAATTTTTAATTGAAAATAAACTCCAATGCAATATCATTACTTTCTGATCACCCAGTTCCCAAGATGGGCAAGGTGAGTGCATATGGTGTATAGGACCACACCAACTATCTAAACATAAGGTCCCCTTCTTGAGCCTATCCAGCTTTGTTGATCACTAGTCTATTCCTCGAGTTCTTGTAGGCTAATTGGGTTGTTAAGGGAGCTCCACAGTTCTTGGAGTGGTGTAGTTTAGCATAATTCTAGTTTAATTTATGGCATTGAACTCAGTTGTCAGTGTATTTCACAATGTCACTTTCAAAAGCATTTTCGAACATCTAGTCCATGCTCCACATTTCTTGGAGTTCATTGCTATTTTTAGAAAGTAATCATTTTGGCACCAACTTCATCTCTTGCCAACAATTGCACCTTGGCACATTCAGTTTCAGTATCCTTTGTTTTGGTATTGCATTCTACAAGTCGGGAGGTTGATTTTGAATAAATGTTTAAGTTATAATATTTTATTATAAAGTCACTTAAGTGTTTATTTAAATATTAAAAAGCGACTCACTTATGGGAATATTTCAAAAGTTATATTAATTTATTCCACTTGAGGCATTAGGAAAAGAGACAAAGGAAATAATTAAAAAGTATTATTTTAATTCCCAAAGTGAGGTGTTGGGATTTGTGAAGGAAATAAAATATTTTTTGGAGCTCATTTTTGCACAATGCATGAATATTATTTTGGTGTATGTTGTTGGAATTCCTCCAAGAACTTCTTGAGAACGAAAGCCCTCACAAAGAATATCATCCACAATGGTGAAAGATCTCCCCTAGTTGATGGTTGATAGATTCATCCTGAATCTATGCGAGTATTTATTGGTGATTTGTCAAGTTCGATTGAAGAACGATTTGTGAAGTCTTGCAAGCAAGACAAATTGTGAGAGTTTCCAAAGATTTCTACAAGAAAAGATTATTGGACACAATGTTGGTATATTTATAGGAAATTGATAAAATTTTAAAGAATATGTAATTCCAATGTTACGCAATTGACTGCTAGTTTGTGATGTCCCCATTCTTTATGCCAGAATCACTTTAATTAATTAAATATTTAAATAAGTCTTTTATTTGGTCTTAAGACTTATTAACTACTTAATTAATTAATTATTATTATAATAAGTGTTATTCTTAACAAAGCCTTTATAAGAATTCAATTTGGAAAACTAAAAGTTGGCATATAATATGAAGTTCGGGGGAATGGAATAATATCACGGAGAATTGAAGAATGTTTGGTTTTGGTCCTACTAAGAATGGAAACTCTCAAGATTTGAAGGGCATGCCTAGACGAAAACCCCGGTGTGGCTATCTTGCATAATATCATCAATTGATAACATGGTGTGGCTATCTTGTATAATATGATCGATTCATAACAGGGCGGATAGTTGGTTGTCTTTTAGTTAACGAAGAGATAATATTCATCGAACTCCTCTGGAATTTGCCTTAGATCTACAGATACATTTTAGTTAATACAACACAAGGCTTGTGATGGGAATCGTTTCACAGTGGACGCTGGTGGTTGAAATACCAATAGCATTGGTTGTTCGTGAATCCCAATGTCGGGATTATTCATACCAATATTGATATTGTCGGCTGACTGAGCCAACATTTCATGGCACTGAGGCTTCACTAAGGCACTCTAACTAAAAGGATAGGGTCTAATCAGTAGTTAATCAATTATGATTTGTAAAGGTTCAACCTGAATGATGCTAACTTTGAGAGTTGGAATGCTAACTTTGAGAGTTGGACATACAAGCAATATATTTATTTTTGCAAGCATTATCACTCTATTCTAAAATAGAAATTGAATACCAAATTTTTGGACTTAAATGTCAAATGCAATGTCACTGTGAGAATTGTATTTCTGGTTATTATCCTTGCAAGTGCTGCAACCTGGAGAATAGTCAACAATCTATGAGATAAATTTGTGCTTAACTCTGAATACCAAATAGCTTGAAAAAGTTTGCTCTGTCAAGATATAAAAATCCAACGAATCGGGTCAATCGGAGGCAGGTTTATTACAGTGGTAACAAAGCCTTGATCATGCCAACTTGTGTTGTTAGCATTTGCATATCAAATTTGAGCATTTGGAAATATGGATGCAACAAAATGCAAGTTTTACCTCCTCATTTACTGTTGCAACCTTGGTGTCCTCTTCTTCAATGTCCTCCATTGCACTCAACTCTTTTGTTGCTGCTGCAACCTCTGTTAATTCATCCTTCATGTCTTCCAAAAGACGTTCCTAAGCTTTAGGTTCATCAATTTCTTCATATTCATTCTCTTCTTCCTCAATGCCACATGCATGACACCCTGTTGCATCTTTTTTCTTTCCTACAATCAAAATATCATTAGAAAGATAATCAAAATTACCTTCAACTCTTCTCTTTTCTTGTTTTCTCCTTTCAATCTCATCTCTTAATTCATCTACCTGTTACTGCAACTTTATCATTCCAACTGTTATTTCTTCTTGCTCTCTCTCTCTAATTTTCTCAAGTCCGGGAATCCTCAGAATCCATCCAATGACAAAAGTGATTTTTTTCTTCCTCTTCCATCCTTAAGGCCCCACAAATCCTTATCACAAATTTTCAAAACCCTCAAGTTCTACACATGTAAACTGCCTTACTTGGTGATCTATTTACAAATCCTCAACACTCTTAGGTTTTGTTGCAAACTGCCTCACATTCGTCAATATGTTTACACACTCAAGAACCTCTACTCCACAAATCTTCTATGTAGTTTCTCTTACAAGTTGCACATACACATGCGACAAAAATCACATACTCCACCCTTAGGTCCTGGAGCAAACTGCCTCACATCAGCGCTTTTGCCTGCACCCTTAGGAACTCCCACTTTGATACCACTGATGTAGAAGGATCCAACCCTCAATCACAAATCTCAACAATCTGAAAATGTAACTCAAAAATTGTTTAAAGTAACACCAAAAATCTCCAAGTAAGGTCTCATGTTTCTCATTCAAGAACTCCTGAATTGATACAAAAACAAAGCATAACTAAAGTTTGTAAGAGACCTAGTGTCTCTAAACCCCAAATTAATGCTGAATAGTGAAGTTTTGTTGAGTTTAGAGGGTTTGTGTTTTGTATCAATGATTTTTTAATATAAAAGTTTTGCTGGTTTCTAAAATAAATGATGCCAGATCAAATGGAAAAAAACAATAAATTACCACTACAGCAGCAAAGAACTCTCAAAATAGATGGCAATGGACTTTATTCTTATTGATAAAATGATTACAAAGCTGTAAATATAACATGCATACAAGAAGGCAACATATGTATTATATAAAAACCTGGTTTTCTGATTTGCAGCTGCTTGTAGAAGCCCTCAAATCGTACGGCCAGCTTGTATTATCTGTTTCTCCCTCTCTGAAATGATTGTAAATGCCTTAGAGACCCTAGCCACCCACTATGATGAAGAAAAATGACCCAAAAGGGAGGCAATCTGCTCTAGGAAAAAATGTGCTTCTGCTGGTACAGTACGGCCAGAATTAATAGCTGTTGATACACCTTGGAAATTGTACTAGCCTTGTAAACAACACCAATAATCCTTATTCTCTCTCTCAAATGGATTTTCTATTCAAACCCTTGCTTGTATCTCCTCAATGATGCACAAATTTGACCTCTATAATGAAGCCAACCATTAGCATACTTTAGCTAAACTTTCACAACTTCAGAATGTTGGTCTATGAAGAGTTGACATTCTCCACAGCCTTTAGATTTCTGAAACTTGATAGAAACCATTGGTTTCTCACAAATCCCAAAGCTCTCACAAAAAAGACAAAGTAGAATAATCATATCACATGAGTTCAATTTGCCTTGAGAGACTTTATTTATTCCTTCAAGAAGCTCGACCCAAAAAAGCACATTAATGAGCATTTAATAATAATGAATTTAGACCCTTCCAAGACTTAGGAAATATTAATCAATAAGTGGCGTACTTTTCCTTTTGAGTATTAAATACTCATTAAATAATAATAATTTCCCTTTATTATAAAAATACTTTATAATATTTCATTTAAGTATTAATATAATCATTATTTGACTTTATAATATAAAGTCACAATAATAATTAATCATCATTAAATGCTCAAATATTCTCCATTTGCTCATCCAACTACCGAACTAGGTCAAGTCTTAGTAAACCAACTGAACCAGGTGCCCTGCCAGAAATAGTAAACCCTAACAATCTAACTTACTATAAATAGTAAGTGTCTAAATATCACTCTAAGAGCATATGCAAAGGCCCAAACCTGAATCAAAAAGTGAAGTGTTGTCTCTAACCACCGGGCAATTGCTATAAAGGACCCTCTATCCATAACTGCCAGCCTACGAGGGTCAAAATAATAGGCTCACTCCTCAACAAACAATGTCAGCTAAAAAAGGGGACATTATAAAGTTACATTGTTTTGCAGCCACATAGGTTGATGAAAACCATTGAAAAAAATTGAAATAAATCTGTTGTATAACAGCAAAGATCAAATGAAGAATCTTCTTCAAGCTATCCTCTTTCACCCGATTCTAGCTCCTTCAACTCGCAATCTTCATTAGAAATCACTACTCCAATCAAACCATGAAATCACCAATCTTCTTGCTATTGTATGTAATGTCCCCTTCTCATCTGTGATCAGCTTTGCAGTTCATCAGTCTATTCCGGAACCCGTAGACTGGAATGAGGTGAAAATTAGGGTTTCTTGGGCTTGGTTTTCTGTGGCATTCATATTATTTACTATTTTTAGTAAATGCTAGTTGTGGCAGTATGCAGTTGGTTGTCTTCAGTCATCACTTCAGTTGAGCATGTTATTGGTTGTTTCAATATTTTCCTCTCAAGCCTTAATTGATGAAATTTACTGAGTATTGGCATAAGTGTTATATTTTTCAATTGACCACCCCTTGGCCTAAGGATACAACTTGTAAGTTGTTTTTAAAAGGGGTCTTGAAGGGTACGCCTTGTCATAAGAAGATAATTAATTTTTCATTTTTAAACTTTTGCTTGGATGAAAGTGGACGCCACTTTATGAGGAATTATAATTTATGAGATTTCAAAAATAAGGAGAATTCAAATAGTTGTCTTTTGGCGTACCATTGAGGAAGTTAAAGAGTTTCGCAATTCTTATAAAATGAAGACATGACCCAAAGATTTGGTAATCCATCACGTTCATCATATACCGCCAAAATGACTATGGGATATTTTGCGCTGTCGGTGATGCGCCTCCCATTCTCTTCCCAGCCTCATGAAATATAATATCTAGTTGGAACATTGCTGCTTCTCACATCGACTAGCGTAGATTGAGCAACAAAGGCTGAGAATTCCTGCGAATCTTGCATGCTTTGAAGTTCCTGTTTTTACAATATGGTTTCTCTCGCTCATAATCTTGCGGGACAGATTTTGTTCTTCTGCTCGTACGCATTAATCGTTGACTTGAGGTCAACTTCCTCCAAAAAGCAGAATTTAATTTTAGAAGTTGCTGATTTTATATTAAAAATCGATTTTCCATACGTGGTATCTATTTGGTGATGTCTCTGATTCAGAAGCAACAACTCAGAGCCCTCGGTGGTCAAGCCTGATTCAACTCTGGGGACTTCAGGCGTGCATTTGCAACTCGTTTCACGTCATTCGGAGAAGAATTGAGTGAGTTATGATAATTTCATTGATTCTCACAGTTGCAGATTGAAATTTCCAGTTTACTGTTTTTATATCAGATTGTTGAAGTTCTGATTTCTGATTCATTAGCAGCTGTTAGAAAGTTAAAATATCATTGAAAAACATCTATTAATCTTGTGTATGAAGATTACTATATTTCCTATGTAATTTGCAGCTTATTCCACATTGTACAAACTGTAAACAATAGTACTGTTCCAGTTTAATTTGCTGCAATTTCTTTTCTTCATGTCCCCTGATGGTACCACTCGTTGAGTTAATTTGACAATATTTCATGTACCCACTCATAGTGGTGAATACCACAGATGGTGGGATGCTACCGGAATGGATAAATGCTTTTTTTACACCCTTCCCACCGCCAGCATGGAATTGCTTTCCTGCACGTGCCAACCTAATAGTCTGCATCACTTTAGACTGGCCACATATGTTAGTAACCGCCTCAAGTGATCTTGAGTACATTCTGACGTTGAGAAGCCTTTTCATCTGCCCGCCTGTCGCCAAGCCAGATCTCCCATCCAGTTCCTCGATTTGAGGCCACCAACCCCACCCGGGTTATTTGTGTTATTCCTCTCAAACTGGTTAGGCATTTGGGCAATGGGAGCAAGACCCCATCCTGCAAATTGCAGCAGCACTGAAGAGTGAAAAGACACTAGGCTACATTAGAAGCCAGAAATCAGCATCAGTTTCCACCCGTTCCAGAGGCAGATACCTTCTCAGAAGTTCTAAGAGACCTTGGTAAAAAAGTGGAAGGTTCAGATAATTCAGTGGAAGTGGTTGATCACACAACTATCATAATGTCAGATTCAGTAAGAAGAGATAATGAAGAGAGGGATAGAGTGGAGAAAAAGTTTGACGGAATGATAGATATGATGTCCCGTTTGTTATCCAAGTTGGATCAGCAAGCAGCTCAGAGTATTATTCAGCCCCAAAATAACTCAGCTGGAGAAAATAGTGGAGTGAATGGAAATAATAATAGTGGCAGTCCTGAGGTGAATACTAGAGACAGAATTGTAGGTCAGCATACTACAATTCATAGTGGGTCATCCTCTAGACCCCTCTTTCCTGTTTTCACACCAAGGGAAGAGCAACAACCAGTTGAGGCTACTCCAAACTTTGCTGATGATGCTCGTCGAGCCTATATGGAGTATGTGTCCTTACCTCTTGACTTGAGAGGAGCATGGACCTTTGATCAATTCATGAATCAAAGGAGTCGGAGAAATGGTGGTAGGAATGATCAACGTCCTCCTGCAGGCCCTAGAAATGATTTTTACCAAGCATTGGGAAAGATCACTATGGAACATTTTGATGGTGGTAACAAGTGTACAGCCAGATCATGGGTGCAAAAGTTAGATAACTACCTCTCTCTTAGACCTATGCCGGAAGAAGATGCTATCAAATTTGCTACCTTGCACTTAGATGGCATAGCTCATGAATGGTGGACTCACGGTTTGGTCACTCTTGGCCATAACTTTATTCGCACATATGGAGAGTTTACCAATAAGCTGATTGAGAGATTTGACACCAAAGATCCGGAATTGAAATTTAGAGAATTGGCACAGTTGAAACAGCAAGGATCTTTAGAAAGTTATGTGGCTGATTTTCAGAGGTTGTCAGTAATGGTGCCAAACATTACTGAAAGAAGACTTGTAGTTCTTTTTGCTGAAGGTTTAATGGAGCCTTTGAAGGGTTGGGTCAAAGCATTTGATCCTCCAACATTAGATGAAGCCATCAAGAAAGCTAGGAGCATGGAGTTGGCAGCCCCAAGACCTAAATTTCACTCAAAAACATTCAGCCATAAGAAGGATAAAAAGCCATCTTCAAATCTGCCCAAGAAGTTTCCACCAAGGCTGTCCGAAGAGCTCAAAGAACAGCTTAGAAAGGATGGAGTTTGCTTCACTTGTCGTGAGCCTTGGGTGAAAGGCCACCGTTGCTATGGAAGAGGCAAAGTAGTTCAAATGGAGGGCTATTCTGATTATGGATCAGAATCTGATTCGTCTGATCAGCAATACGAATCAGCAAGTAGTGAAGGTGAAGAAGTTCAAGAAGACAAGTCCGAAGAGGTTGGAGATGGTAGTGCTTTTGCACAACTATGTAGTTTTCAAAAGAATGAATCTTTCAGGGTTCATGGAGTGGTAAATTCACAAAGGATAGTTGCTCTAATTGATACCGGAGCAACTCACAATTTTATTGATGAAGGGCTAGTTGCTAGGAAAGGTTTAAAGACTGAAGATTTTGATGGTTTCAAAGTAATGGTTGCTGATGGTTTCACTATGTCTTGCACAAGGAGAATTCCTAATCTATCTTTGCAATTAGGGAATCATGAAATTAAGGATGATTTTTATGTGGTGGGTATAGGAGACACTGATGTTGTGTTGGGCATACAATGGCTGAGATCTCTTGGTGAGATCACATTGAATTTGCAAACCATGGAGCTGAAATTTCAGTCTAATGGAAGGAAGGTTGTTTTATGATGTCAAATGGAGGCCCCTAATCTTGTGTCTGGTGATGGAAAGGCTGATCCGGCCATGATCAGGGGTTGAATGGCTACAATGTGGCTGGTTTTACCGCGCCTGATCCAAGGAGGTGCAACATTATCCTGAGTCCAAGCTTCCATTAAACATAGAAAGTAACCCGGAAGCTTACCTCCGAAGACCTCCTCCCCGTGAGGCTCGGAGTATAGATTGAGTTAGGAATAGTTGAGCAAACCAAGGACACACACTCACTCATATCCAAAGAGGCAAAAAGAGATGAAATTGAAAAGCTATCAAGGAGTTGTTGGAAAGTGGTTTTATTAGACCAAGTAAGAACGCATTTGGTTTCCAATGTAGTGCTGTGTCAAAAGAAAGATGGTACACGCGAGTGCTGACTATCGCTGCATTAAACCGAAACTACCGGCGGTCAGGATATCCTATCCCCTAGGATTGATGAGCTATTGATGAGCCTTAAGGGGCAATGTTCTTCTCAAAGATTGATCTTCGTTCGTGCTATCACCAAATCAGAATGAGGGAGGAGGATATAGAAAAAACAGCGTTTAGATGCCACTTTGGGCATTTTGAATTTCTTGTCATGCCTTTGGTTTGACAAATGCTCCAGCCACATTCCAATCTTGTAAGAACAAGATTTTTAGACAGCAGTTGAGGAAGTTTGTGCTCATCTTCTTCGACGATATTCTCATATTCAGTAAGTCATGGGAAGAGCACCTTAAGCATTTGGAAGAAGTGCTTAACATTTTAGAGGCGGAATGTTTATTCGCCAAAGAATCAAAGTGTGAGTTTGGGTTGGAAGAACTTTTATACCTTGGCCACATTATCAGTTCAAAGGGGGTGAAAGTGGATCCAGAAAAGATAAGGGCCATTCTTGATTGGCCAACTCCTAAGACTATTTCTCATTTGAGAGGGTTTTTAGGGTTATGTGGATTCTATAGAAGATTTGTTAAAGGTTATTCTCATCAAGCAGCACCTTTGACAGATCTTACAAAGAAAGGAGCTTTTATTTGGACTAAGCAAGCACAAAAGGTTTTTGATAAGTTTAAACAAATCATGAGTTCGTGTCCTGTGTTGGCACTTCCGGATTTTTCAAAACCTTTTGAATTACAATGTGATGCTTCAGGAGAAGGAGTTGGAGCTGTCCTAATGCAAGACAAACATCCTATTGTCTTCGAGAGCAGAAAATTGAGAGGGGCAGAAAAAACTTATTCTATTTATGACAAAGAGATGCTTGCCATCATGCATGCTTTGTCTAAATTCCGTCAATACTTGGTGGGAAGTAAATTTGTTGTTAAGACTGATCACAATAGTCTTAAACATTTTATGCGCCAAAAGGAATTGAATGAAAGGCAGCGAAAATGGGTAAGTAAACTCCAAGCATATGACTTTGACATTGAATATGTCAAAGGAAAAAATAATATAGTTGCTGATGCTCTCTCTAGAAGGCCCCATTTGCAATCAATTTGTGAGTTATCAGCTGATTGGAAAGAATTAATTGCTGCTGATTATGTTAAAAATCAGTTTGCAACCAGCTTGTTAGAAGGTCATTTGGTTGATGAAAGGTATAAGTTGGTTGATGGATTAATTTATTACAAAGATAGAATCTTTTTAGTGCAAGAATCTAAGCTTAAGAAAAAGATTCTACAATCTTTTCATGATGTTCCCCTTGCTGGTCATCAAGGAATTTTCAAGACTTATAAGCAGATTCGTGAAAGATTCACTTGGAAAGGTTTGAAAGATGAAGTCTTGAATTACATTAGAGAGTGTCCTATTTGTCAAAGGAATAAAAATGAACACTCTTTTCCTGCTGGTCTGCTTCAGCCCTTACCTATTCCAAATCAGAAGTGGGAAAGTATTGCCATGGACTTTATCACGGGGTTGCCCAAGGTGCAAGGACGTGATTGTATATTTGTTGTGGTTGATAGACTAACGAAATTTGCTCATTTCTTTGCTGTTACCACTTCATTTACAGCAGCTCAAGTGGCTGAGTTGTTTTTTAGAGAGGTGTTTCGTTTGCATGGGTTATTTGTAGAAATAAATTGCCGCCAAGGGATGTGCAAGTTCCTGCGTTTTTAAGTGTGAGATCTTCAGATTGAGTGGGACAGCATGCCCAAGGGTTATCACCTACAAATCATACAATGTAAATTGTTAACAAGTGGTTAGAGGGCTACCTAAGAAACTATGTTTCAGGATAGCAAAGAGCTTGGATTAAATGGCTTCATTTAGGAGAGTATTGTTATAACTCTTCTTATCACATGTCAATTAAGATGCCACCTTTTATGGCTCTTTATGGTTATGAAGCTACTAATTTTGTTGATTTAGTGTTTGGTGATAGTAGAGCTCCACAAGCACCTGATATGTTACATCAGGCCAAGACATCCGAACTCTAAAGAAAATCTGCAACAAGCTCAAAATCAGCAGAAGTTATACGCTGATCAGCAGCGTGTGGAAAGGTCTTTTGAAGTTGGGGACATGGTTTATTTGAGGCTTCAGCCATATAGACAAGCTTCTCTCAAGAAGAGTGGTGCAGAAAAGTTGAAGCCACGCTTTTATGGTCCTTTCAAAATCACCAAAAGGATTGGTGAAGTTGCTTATGAGTTGGAACTTCCAGCTGAAAGCAAAATACATAATGTTTTTCATGTGTCGCCTCAAGAAGGCAATTGGACACAATGTGGTGGCTACATCAGAATTACCTCCATTGGATGAGGAAGGTCATTTAGTGTTGATTCCAGAAGAAATCCTTGATACTAGAGAACGTTCTTTGAGAAGTAGCTGACAAATCAAAGAAATATAGTTTGGTTAGATGAGTAATCAGCTCATTGAAGATGCTACTGGAAGGTGAATGCTTTTTGCTGCATCCGGTCTTTGCGCTGTGGACAAGCAATTTCGAGGGAGGAAGGATCAGAAGGTTCCTCTCATTCTGAATGTTTTGTGTTCACTGAATATTCTAACCTGGGACTGAACAGGAAAATTTCAGGGGTTTTGCCTTGGATGGCGGCATCTGTATTATTTCTACCATTTTGCAATGCTAGTTGTAAGGTGATGCGCTAGTTGTCTTTTGCCAACACGCCAGCATGTTATTGGTTGTTTCAATATTTTCCTCTCAAGCATTAATTGATGAAATTTACTGAGTATTGGCATAAGTGTTATATTTTTCAGTTGACCACCCCTTGGCCTAAGGATACAACTTGTAAGTTGTTCTTAAAAAGGGGTCTTGAAGGGTACGCCTTGTCATAAGAAGATAATTAATTTTTCATTTTTAAACTTTTGCTTGGATGAAAGTGGACGCCACTTTATGAGGAATTATAATTTATGAGATTTCAAAAATTCAATAGTTGTTCCTTGCTGCACTATTGAGGAAGAAGAGTTTCAATTTTAGATAAATGAAGACATGGACCAGACGTATCCATCACCATCTATCGCGTTTCAAAAATGACCATGGATATTTTGCTATTGCCTTCGAGGATGCTACCCTAGCCCTTCCCACTTTCGCTTAGCCAACAACACCTAGTTGGAACATTGCTGCTTCTCACATCAGACTAGCAGATTGAGCAACAAAGGTTGAGAATTTTGGTGAATTCTACAGTTTTGAAGTTCCTGGTTTTTGCTACAGCTGAAGCTGATTTCTGTTCATATCTTGTGGAGTGATTTTTGTTTCGTTCTGGGTATTTGATTAATCAAACTGTTGACTTGAGGCGCCAACTTCCTCCAAAAAGCAGAATTTAATTTGAAGTTGCTGATTTTATATTAAAAAATCGATTTTCTTCAAGGGTCGTACCATTTGGTGATGTCTTGGGATTCGTGCCAAATAAACTAGAGTCTTTGGTGGTTGTTTCTGGATTCTAACTTGGGCGCCAGAGCGCCAGACTTGTAAGGTGTATTTGCAACTCGTTTCACGTCATTCGGAGAAGAATTGAGTGAGTTATGATAATTTCATTGATTCTCACAGTTGCAGATTGAAATTTCCAGTTTACTGTTTTTATATCAGATTGTTGAAGTTTTGATTTCTGATTCATTAGCAGCTGTTAGAGAGTTAAAATATCATTGAAAAAACATCTATTAATCTTATGTATGAAGATTACTATATTTCCTATGTAATTTGCAGCTTATTCCACATTGTACAGACTGTAAACAGTAGTACCGTTCCAGTTTAATTTGCTGCAATTTCTTTCTGTTTCTTCTCACATAAGTCCCCTGGCTGGTTTACCGCCAGTGAGGTTAATTTGATTGTAATATCTCATACCCACTCATAGTGGTGAATACCCACAGCATTGTGGATGCCCGCCGCAGCGGATGAATTGCTTTTATTTGTAATCTTTTCCCCCCACTGTTTGGTGGTAGCGTGGAATTGTTTTCTCATGGCTGGTTATCCGCCTAATAGTTCATAATTTCAATTTCTTAGACTCCGTCATATGTTAGCACCTCGCCCTCAGTGGGATCTTGAGTGCACATTCTTGACGTTGAGTAGTTCTTCCATTCAAGTTCAGTTTCTTCTGTTCAAGTTCAGTATCTTCCATTCAAGTTCGGATTTTAAATTGAGGCTAACACTAATCCAATCATCTATTGCTGGTTATTTTGTGTTATTCCTTCGAAAAAATTGGTTAGCATATTTCATTGTAGCACACCTTCAAAACTTGCAACAAAAAAATTTCTTCTTGGTCTCTTTCAACCCTTCTTTTGCATAAGCTCTCAAGCACCCTTCACATGGCTTCACTAGCTCACTATCTCCCAAAAGGTGGAACTCACTAGCTCCCTAAAACATGGGCTTCTATGCAAAATAGAAATCTGCAACAATGAAGTCTTCAAATCTTCTTCTCAATCCAGCAACATCTCCCCATCTCAACCTACAAAAACTCCAAAATCCATCTTCCCAAATGACAAGGCCCGAATATAGACTTGTGAATGAAAAAAACCCACCATGGTTTTCCAAAACCACAAGCAAAATACCTCCTTAGAAAACCCACACCCCATTTGGAGAATAATACAAAAATAAATTAAATTAATAAATGCACATGGGCACCCAACTCATCGCCAATCAAAATGGTCAACTCTAGAATCTCCATAACTCCCTGACTGCTCCAACGGCTCCATAAAAGTACATGCACCAACATGCCAACTTGGGTGCTCAACATGCAAATGCATGCACATGCCCACCAACCTGTAAGAATCTTCATAAATGAGTGGCCCCCACGCATAAATGGGACACCCAAATGGAATATTCCATTGAGATGCCTTTGCAACATTCACTGAAGTAAATCTCCAAAATTACAATTACAAATCACCATAGGGAATAATTACAAATATTTGGAAATAAAAATAATTAATTCCCAACATGTTAGCCCTTGTTGAAAATACAAAAACAAAGCAAGGAAATATTTTTGGTTGATGCAAGATTGTCAATGACCATGGATGCTCCTACATCATAAGAGGGGAGTTACTTTGGAATCTTGACCAGCATAATGATAGGTGTGGACACTTCTTATGGAGCCTTATTCTTTGGCAATAGGAGTTACAAACCAAGCATCCATGTTGGGTGGATGCTTATGATGGACTATGGCAATTGTAAGAGTCAATATTTAATTACTATTTTTTTCCTATACATGGGAATCTCAAGATGGGCATTAGAATTTGGGGGAAAACTTGGGTGCTATACCTCAAGTGGATTCAACACATGATTCACAAAACATTTTATGGTTTCTAGTTTGCTCATTTTCCTATAGATTGGGTGCTTGCAGTTGTTGTAGTTGTTGAGCTATAGCTCATATGGGCTAGCTAGCACACAAACCTAGGATCTTTTGTTTGTTGTTGGAGTTTTCTACCAATTGAGCTACTGGCCCCTCTTTGGCTAGCCCATCATTGGTCTGGTTATGGCTTATTTCTATTACCCCCCTTTAGACCACATTGCAAGTGCTTGGGGCTCCTAACTTGGTTTTGATACCAAATGTTGAACTACAGCTCACGTGGACCAGCTATGACTCAAGCCTAGGACCCTGCATTTGCTGCTAGAGTGTTGTACCAATTGAGCTACTGGTCCCTCTTTGGCCAACCCATCGTCAGTCCGGATGTGGCTTATTTCCAATAGTAATATATTGTATGAATTTGTAGGTATTGCGGAGATTGACCACAAACTCTCCATAACCCCTAAATGTTCAACCTATCAGCAAAATCTCTCCTCCATCAGATGGGTTTCCTGACTCCAAAGAGATTGACCTCAATGATTTCATCTTTCAGTACTTAGCTCATAAGCTGTCAGCATCTCTGTTATAATGGCAACCAACTTGAGAGGTGTTCTCAATCAGATCTTAGCACTGGCACTAAAATCTCTATAAAAATACAACAGAGGAAGAGCTTGCACATATTATTGAAAGTCAAAAGTAGGATCTAAAACACTGCAGATGTGAGTGCTTAGTCATACATCTCTCTAGGTAGGGACGTTATCAATATGCAGAGCAACAATCAAGGGTTAATTTCTGTGGAGGATGATTCTAACTTCATGCCTGCAATAACAAGAGCCAAGACTTAGCCATCCCTTTGTCATAATGCATCTCAATCTGCGCTTTTTTCAAGAGGTCTGGACAACTCACCCTAACTCTACTTTCACCAATGCTACTGGATCTAATCTTAGTGCTCACATGGCAAACCCCCCTCGAATGATCAATGTCCATCTTG
>VDFB02243788.1:0-24715 GCA_007258455.2 Sequoia sempervirens | reverse complement strand
AGATACAAGAGTTGTACCATCTAAGGACATACACCACTTCAAAGAAGCTTCAAAGCTTTCAAATAGGTACCATATTTTAGAAGCTTTCGTTTCTTTACAATAGTTTAAATAGTAATTAGAAAATCAAGATTGCTTGAGAATAGTAACATTTTGTTATTAATTCTCGGATAAGAGTGGAACTCTTTGTTGCTTTCTTAGATTAACTTGTTTCCTAGATTAGATTAAGATAACGTTAGATTTAATTTAGCTCTCATTTTTTTAAAGCCCTTGATTCCAACACAAGGCATTTAAGTAGAAAACCCTCAATTTCAACACGAGGTAACTCAACTCAAAGCAAGACAAAAACTCGAGATAAAACATAACAATCGTATCTAGAAAACTTCATTTAGCTACATCCATCAAAAATACAAATAAAAAAAATTATTTTGCAAATGGATTAATTAGATAACATTTTGCTTCTCGAAAAATCAAAAAGAATAGATTTCATTTTGCATGCACCTAGATTAGTTCATTTAAATCATTCATCACCAAATTACCAAAAAAAAAGCAACAGAAGTCCTCGGTATGTCATGTCCCCTTCTTGAGGTTGTAGACTTTTTTGACATTTTGGGGCCCAATTATTACTTTATTTCGGTGATTTAAGTGTTGCTTTGCGAGGCCATCTAAAAGAGACTATATGGCCTATGTTGTTAGTTTTTAGATCAGAAATGTAAACAAGCAAAAGATACAACACATAAGACTATGAACACAGTGTTTACCCTAGGAAAACCCTCCTACTCGAGGGAGAAAAACCCAGCAACAATATTCTTTTATATATCAAAAGAAAACGTGCAGAAAGTTGCATACAAAATAGGCCTTACACAAGGCAGAGTCTAATTCAATGAATGGAGACACTTCTCCACAAATGATGACACTTCTCTTTGAAATGGATTTGCTGCAAAGAATGGCGAACTGCTGCTAAGAATGGCGAACTCCTGTTGCTACTAAGATGCGAATTTCTGCTAGAGGTGTGAATTGAAATGAAATGATTGATGATGCACAAATGAGAGGACTTGATCCTCCTTAAATACAAAACCAAGCGACCTCCCTTCTAGGTCGGCTTTTAGTGAGAATATAAATATTATTTAAAACATGAAGGCTGACCTGCCTTGAACAAATATATATATATAAGGAGAAAAATATCTCCCGCAGCTACAACACTAACACTCCCTCTTAGCTAGGGAGGTATTTTTCTAGATATCCTAGTCATGGATGTGATGTACTGTGCTCACTGCTGATTTGATTTCACTTCATTTAAAGGTCTGATTTTTGGTGTGTAATCTGATGTTTCTTGTTTTTTTGTGTTTTTGTGGTTTTATGCCAATGATTCAATGATTTCCTTACAACCATATGCATATAAGAACTCAAATTAAACTAAACTTCAAAAATAAACTAAGAAGAGACTCAATAAGATTGCTAAAGGCTCTCTTCATTACATGATGGAGTGCTTACATTGCATAACTTCCATATATTTCGAAATGAGAGACGGTTTACAACTAAAAACAAACTTGCAGCCAAAATGCACTGTGAACAGTGCTTGCTACAGTACCCGCGGCCACCATAATACACATAAAAATTTACTTACAACTTTCTCCCGCCAAATGATTGAAGAAAAAGCTTCCAATACCAAGGGCGCCCCCTTTAGACAAGATAGCAGCAACTAAGAGAAGGCGTTTTTCTTATTTGAAGAAGTTGAAACCCTTACTTGATGGCGGCTGGCTGTAGGTGGTCAAAATCAGCATCCAACAATCTTCAAAAAGCAAGCCACGACCTCAAAAACGTGAATGGAACCCCTAACAGCAATTTCCCTTGCAATGGATGACTTCTAACACTTGAAAACAGCAAGATATGGCTCCCACGAATCAAGCAAAACTCAGACCTGCACTTTAGGGTGGTCTTTCACACCTTCAAGATGCATAAAATCCTAACTACAAGCCCCAAACCAGGCTTACCCACTACTGAAATTGAGAAACCCTAGTTTCTCTCTTCCACAATCTCCAACTCCCAAGTTTCATTCAACAAAATATCATCAAGCATGAAGAGGTCGAACTTTCCTTCTTCCTTTTATAATTTCTCATTGAAAACACTATTCATTAAAATGGCACTATTCACTTAAGTTGTTTCTTTTTTCACTTTATCAATGAATAGTAACTAAAAAATATAAAGTGACCCCTTTAAATAATAGACACATGGTCCCTAAGCCTGAGAAGGTGAAATAAATGGTGAAGATCATAATTTTAAGCTCCAATAACACGCCAAACGCGCAAATTCACCATGCCACCAGACTCCGGATATCAATACTGCAAATTCACGACCAAGTGCCCGTTCAAGTGACCCTCTATCCAGAACCATTAGCCTACGAGGGTTGATGTTATAGGCTAATCCACCATGTCTGATGCTCGCGAAAGAATGGGGACATTACAATGGAGTCTCTCAACATGACGCCCACAATGGCTACACCCATTTGTGGAAAACCACATATCAATCTCAGAGATGTCCAAGAGTTTATCACGGACTCTCTCAACGTGATGTCATCATGGAGTCTCTCAACATGACGTCCACAATGGCTACTTCTATGTGTGGAAAGAAACACATCTCAGTCTTAGAGATGTACAAGGGTTCATCATGGAGTCTCTCAACGTGATGTCGTCATGGAGTCTCTCAACATGACATCCACAATGACTACTCCCATGTGTGGAAAGAAACACATCTCAGTCTCAGAGATGTACAAGGGTTCATCACGGAGTCTCTCAACGTGATGTCATCATGGAGTCTCTCAACATGACGTCCACAATGGCTAGCTACTCCCATGTGTGGAAAGAAACACATCTCAGTCTCAGAGATGTTCATCACGGAGTCTCTCAACGTGATGTCGTCATGGAGTCTCTCAACATGACGTCTCATCTCAGTCTCAGAGATGAACAAGGGCTTGCACCTCATATTTCTCTGTCTCAGAGAAATATACACTACAAGCGCTTTCACCTCATATTTCTCCGTCTCAAATAAATATACACTACAAGGGCTTTCACCTCATATTTCTCCGTCTCAAAGAAATATACATTGCAAGGGCTTTCACTTCATATTTCTCTGTCTCAGAGAAATATACATTACAACAAATCTTCATGATGATGCGACTCCCTCTGAAGCTTCAAGTACCCACATCAACCTTCTGACCTCCTCATCCAAGATTGCCTCTGATGGTTTGTTAGACTCCCTCTGAATGTTATTTCCTCCTCTTCAAAGAAACTGATCACAATGACAATTTGTATAGGTTCTCCTGACGAGTGCCAATCACACAAGCTAAATTTATGCTGGAGTTCTTCGACCATGCAAGAACCTTTCCTTCAAAGAAGTCAACCTTGTACCCTTTGTCCTCCAAGGCTGAAATGGAGACAAGGTTCCTTTTGATCCCAGGTACGAACAATACATCACTCAAATGAAGAGGGATACCTAAATCTAGCTGGAAGGAAGTGGTCCCAGCTCCTTTTACGGCATAGCTAGCATCATCTCCAATTATCACTTGTAAGTTAGACTCTTTCTCTACTAAGTCTGTAAGATGCTCTTTGTAGCCTGTGATGTGACATGAAGCACCACTATCTATCAATCAAGTATCACTGTCAGATTGTACATTACTTGAAAGAGCGGAGATGAATAGGAAACCTTCTTAATCAACTTTAGAACTTGGCTCCTTCAGAGATGTCTCTAAGTCAATTTCCACAATAGAAACATGTTGTGTAGACTTTAATTTGCAATCTCGAGCAAAGTGACCTTACTTGTCACACCTATAACATTGAATGTGAGAGAGATCCTTCTTCTTCTTCGGTTCTGGGGCAGAATCTGATTCTCTATCTCTATTCTTCCTTCTTCCTTTGCCTCTTTCTCTAGAAGTATGTGTAGCAAGAACTTGATTTTCTACATCATGATAGTTTCGCCCAATTCCTCTTGCTGCCAATCTTGTTTCTTCTTGAATATAGTCAGCTCGAAGACGATCAAACTTGGGCAATTTGGATCTCCCACTGATGCTCTGAATAAAGGGTTCCCAAGATTGAGGAAGACCATTTAGTGCCAACATGACAAGATCTTGGTCTGCAATTATATCCCCAATAGCGCTCAATTGATCTCTCAAATCAGAAACCTTCATAAAGAATGAGATGACTGAATCTTCTTTAGCCATTTTTGCATCATGAAGTTGTTGTCTCAAAGCAAGGGCTCTATTGGTATTGTTGATCTCATACAATCCTTTTAGAGTATCAAACATTTCTTTAGTTGTCTTCATCTTGCAGATGATCAGTACTAGGTGATCCATTACAGAGTCTATCACGATCTTTCTAGCCTTCGTGCCATTTTTCTTCCACTGGATTTTCTCTGTGTCTTCAGACGGCTCAGGCATGCCATTTTCTACAAATTCAAGAAGATCATTCTCCTCTAATGCAATGAGTACTCTGGGTTTCCAAGAGTTGAAGGTTGATGCTCCTTCAAGCCTATCTTCTACCTTGACACCATTCACCATCTTCTTTTTCTGCACAAATTCACCTTCAAAGATCTGCCCATGTCTGTAATAATTTGCAACCTTAGATTTGCAATACTTGCCTTCAAGATCTGCCCTAGATGAAGAGTTGTCTTGATTACTTAAACAAATCTGATCAGATCTTTTCTTAGACCCGCTCTGATACCATGTTAGTTTTTAGATTAGAAATGTAAACAAGCAAAAGATACAACACATAAGACTATGAACACAGTGTTTACCCTAGGAAAACCCTCCTACTCAAGGGAGAGAAACCCAGCAACAATATTCTCTTATATATCAGAAGAAAAAGTGCAGAAAGCTGCATACAAATCAGGCCTTACACAATGCTGAGTCTAATTCAATGAGTGGAGACACTTCTCCACAAATGATGACACTTCTCTTTGAAATGGATCTGCTGCAAAGAACGGTGAACCTGCTGCTAAGAATGGCGACCTCCTGCTGCTGCTAAGATGCGAATTTCTGCTAGAAGTGCGAATTGAAATGAATTGATTGATGATGCACAAATGAGAGGACTTGATCCTCCTTAAATACAAAACCAAGCGACCTCCCTTCTAGGTCGGCTTTTAGAGAGAATATAAATATTATTTAAAACATGAAGGCCAACCTGCCTTGAACAAAAATATATATATATGAGAAAAATATCTCCCACAGCTACAACACTAACATATGCATTTTATTTGTGGAGGGAAAAAAAATTATTAAGGGCCCAAATTTGTAGCGCCTATAAAGGAAAAAGATAGCACCTTCCTTTAATTATCCATTGTTATTATTTTGCAAATTCAAATTTTCAAATTTGAAACAATCAAGGACAAAAACCCTTGTTTGGTGAATTTCAAGGATGAAAACCTTTTTGAATTCAAATTTTGATTTAGGGACGAAAACCCTTATATTCACTTGTGGCGATTCTAGTCAAGGATTCCATTTGTGCTTTATTATTGCAAGTCTTTTGGCTTTATCTTGGCAAACAAACTGTGTCCTACATCAGCATTTTGGTGGAATTTTGGAAAAATATCAGCATAAGCTTCAAAGATTTCCATCTCATTTTGGCTGCACTTCATGCATTTAGTGTGGCACCTAGTTTTACATCATTATCAGTCCTCCAACTCCAGCCATACAGCCTCCAAGCTGCTGCCATACTGATGTGCCTAGGTTTTTCAGGCTGTTCTGGCCCTTATCAGCATCATAGAGCAATTTATTATTGATTTACTCCAGTTTCTAATCATGTACATCATCTCGCAACATTTTGGCAACAGTTGGCAATATTGCCACAATTTTTGGAACCATCGTACAAGCTGTACAACCACTTGTAAGTCAGCTGAATATTCTTAATTAATTGCCACTGTTTTGTGCCTCAGATTGCTGATTATAATTTGCTTGAATTAATTTATCAAATTTGTCATTGAAGTGGAATATCTAGTTCGCAGCTTGTTTAAGTTTCCTAATTGCTGATTTAACATTTGTTGCTGCTAACAATCAATTAATTCACTGCTAAAATCAGATTTGATATTGTCTTTTGATTGAAATTCCTAGGGTTTATAATCTCTAATTATTTGAGGATTGTCAAAGATGAATTTGCCATCAAGAGTTGATTATTTCCGTCGCCCAAACCTGATTATTCATTTAATGTTTAAGGCAGATCTGAAACCCATATTTCTTGGGATTTATTTGTCAATTATTGTTAGTGGATGTTAGGTTAAGTTCTGAAAATTAATCTACTGATTTTCCTTTTAGCAGAGGGTTTATTTATTGAATTTTGTTTTCCTTTGTCTATATCCATAAAATACAAAAAAAAATTGTTTGTTTTCCTAGGGTTCTCGATTAGGGGACATTACACGGTAGCATCAGGAGACACCCAACAAATATTGATCAATTCAAAATGCTTCAAAGCAAACTCATCAATCAATCAAAACCAAACAAAAGCATTAGAACAACTCTTGATTTTCCTTTTCCTCACTTGGCATCTCAAGCAAGATGCATCCTAGAATCAAAGAAGATTGGATTAAGGCTGTATTAAGTGAAATTTAAGAAAACCAACTAATTTAAGAAACACATACTGAAGAGCAAACCCAAGAACAAGCGGAAATCTTAAGGGAAATCCAGCAAGCTTATGAATGAAAATGTGTGAAGGAAGAGTTCCATGCAAGAGAATTCAAGCTCTCAGAAGAATTAATAGAATTAGAGGAGTGAAGGTTCAACACCTTCCATCTATTTGCAACAAACGAACTAAACAAACTTAGAGCCAATGGTGCACCTAACCACATTAGAAACACAACTACTACTCCTCTTCAACAATTCACAAAACAACATCCAACAACTCCAATAGTTCCAACTCCCACTCCACACTTAATTTTCCTAGTGGGATAATTTATTTTCCCTTATTCATAGGCTTTTCCTACACTTTTATTAAGCTTGCTTAGGATAATAAAGTTAGTTTATTACTTTTGGTGGCATCCTCCACTTTTGGTGGTTGATTCCTATTGGTTGGATTTGCCACCTACATCCTCTCCATAGTTCTATATAAACTCACTACCTAGCTTGTATTTCATATTCTTGCATACTCTTGCATCTCGGAAGCTCTTAATGCAATTTTGTCATCCTGGCATTGCATAATCTCTTGGAGTTTTGGTTTTTATTATTTATGTTTTTCCCGTTTATATAACTTTGATTTTCATTTTTCTCTTAAACAGTTCCTTGGATTATTCTATCTATTTTAAATTTCTAACATGGTACCAGAGCTTTTGTTTTGAGAAATCCAAGTTCATAGATTTCTAATTGAGAAGTTGAGATTTGCATGTAAAAATCTTGTAAATTCCCGTATGCTCTTCTCTTGCATTTTGAACGATGTGGAGAATCAAAAAGGGTTTGCAAAGATTTAATTACCTCTTTATATTGCATATGTGTTTTGTGAGATCCGGGTGATTGCAACATCTCTAGTTATACTAGCGGCATTTTTTATTGTTCCAACATATTTAGAAGGCTTGAGAAAGTCAAGATTGGCTTTTGTTTCATCCAAATTGGAGATCATTTGAAATAATTGCAAACAAGGGTTTAAAGCTCAAATCTAATGAATAGGTTTTTATTGAAGCATTTTTGGCCAAAAAGAACCTTGCCATTGAATTCAGGAGGCCGAGGAGACGAATTTTGACATAAAATTCACCTATATTCCATGTCGGGATTCACCGAGGCAAAAACAAAATTGCTGAGGGTTGTACGGCCCCTCAACGCTGCAATACGGCTCAGAATTAAAAAAACTCTAAGTGCATTGCGCTTAGCGTTGTATATTTTAAGCACTTAGTATAGCACTTGGCACTGCCTAAGCGCTCAGCACCGTGACAAAGGGGGCTAAAAGCCCTACAGCTCTTAAGTCACCCACTAAGCAACTAAGCTACCTGTGGTTCTATAAGCCGCGCGGTGAGTAAAAAAACCACAAACAGTTAATTAAACCGCCAATTTCAACAATAACTACATAGTCAAAAGCACAAAGCCACTAGCGGTTAAACAGGTAAACCACTAGCCATCACAGCTTCGCCCAAATTGTTGCCCAATAGCCACCAGGGCCTTCCAATATGCCAAATTGGGCCTTTTTTCAGATTTGCATAACTTTTCGCCATGATATCGAATTTTCGAAAATGAGATATTACCACAAAGTTGGAGACAAGCACTTTCTATCCATGGAGGTATTGAAAAGATTTTTTGTCAATTTTTGCCAAATATTTAGGTTGAAGCTATTTGTTGCTAATTTCTTCAACAGGCCATAACTTTCACCCCGGTGCTCCAATTTTCAAAAATGAATAGCCGTTGGAAAGGTGGTGAAAAGCACTACACATCCATAAGGCTAATTTTTCCAGATTTTGTCTCAAGTTCATTTTGTATCAGAATTTGTAATTTTGGCTATTTTGAGCCTATTGAGCATTGTATCTTGGAAAACAATTTGTAATTGCACTAAACAATAAAGCGCCAACCTTATAATATATTGGGGGGGAGGATGATTTTTGATACTAGTGAAAGGGTAGGGGTGTATTGGTGTTCTTTTTTTTGTCTTTTACACTCATTCTTGGGGGATTATACATGCACTTTGTAATCACGAACTGAGATAAAGTTCCATTTATGGGGGGGTTACTCATCTCTCTTAAACATTATTGTCATCCTTCTGTTGTCAAGCTAACTTCAGAGAATTGTTTGTCTTGAAAACAAGGAATAAAAAATCATTGCCTTGAGCAGGATCTACTACCCTATCTCCTTCGACTCGTTCCTGAGCCAAGTGACTATGATCAAAAGAATGCATGGTTTAACAATAATGACATGGTCTATGAACTAATATGTCTTACTATTTTTAGGATACTCTACATCACATAGAGTACACTGAGTGCCTTTTCACTACTTCGACCATCATCCAACAGTTGTATGGAGACATTGAATCTTCATAAGAGAGAGATGTTTCCTTGGAGAACTATTGTGGATGATATTGAGACTTATGATGTCCCATCTTGTGTGGACACATCTTGTGTGGATGATCAATTTATTGATACTCCATCAACAATGCCTATTGCTACTTCAAATTCCAAAGATATGCTTGTACCCAAACCAAATTTTTTGCTTCATCAAGGCATTTTGCATTAATAGTCTAAATTTTGATGTAAAATATAGTTTTGGGCAATATCAAGCATGGAGTTTTTGTCAATAGTTTGTCAGTCAAAGTCAGTTATATTGGTCAAACCTGAAGCAGAGACTCAAAATGAAGATTTTCACGATGGAGGAGTATTTCACGATGGCATTTCATATTGCAAACGGTCATTTCAATGATCGAGACAGAGTTTTCAGTGATCAAATCATGGAGATTTTTCAGAGGAAAAGCCTCAAAGTGCAAGTACAGCTCAGGGGCGCCCAGTTTTTTGGAGGTCAAGATCTTGTCTGAAGTGCTCAAGCATCCAGTCAATCTCTTCAGAATCAGCCTGGCTATCCGTCGAGCTATCCAGCGAAGCATTCCGAGACTCACAGCTCCAGTTATTCACGACAGAAGGTAAAATCCCTAAATTTTAGGAGATGGAAATTTTGCTCTTTTCAGGCAAAAGCGCGCCTCTAGCTTGAGGGCGCCCATTTCAAGGCAGGGGTAAAACTCGTCAGTTTCAATACTGAATGCAGTCAATTGGTTGCCAGCTAGTCTGCTTATCCGACGTGATATCAAGCACAGTCATCCGATTCTCAGAGTTCAGGCGACAGTCGTCCAAAGATCAGCTTAAAATGGAGTTTTCATGTTTTTGAGCTTCTCCGTTTATGCCCAGTGCAAGTACAGGCCAGGGGCCCTGGCTTAAAGGACCCCTCAGATGGCAATATTTGCAGATAAAGTCTTCACGACATCAGTAGTATTCTTGCCTAGCTCCGCGATGCATCATTCAGCTTGTCGATCCGACGTTCCTGGTGGTCGTGGCGGAGATTCTACTAAGCACGTAATTTTACGGGCGGAACCAACAAATGGTTTTCAGTGCATTTTCATAGTCTTAAGGCGCCTAGCCTTTAGGCTGGTCAGATGAGCCCGTTCGCGTTCGAAGTCTTCATGACTATTGAGCGTAATCAATTTATCTTTCCAACGAGCATAGCCGTCAGCCTTCAGCATTTGGCAGTCGCTCGTGCGTGTGAGGTCTTTGGTGTAATATTACAAATTGAAGATGTCCGAAAACATCTAGAAAATGGCTAAGTCTGGGAGCGGTAAACATAAATAAAATACGCACTGGAGTTTTTGAGGTCTTAGAAGCAGTTTTCTTGCCTCGTCACCTCCAGTGACTTCTCTTAAGGGCCCTCCTGGTTGTCCGTTAAAATAGATAATGCCTGAATCGGGTCATCCCAGCTCCAGATATCAACTGTCAAAGTAGGGTGTTTTTGATGACGTTTGATTTTCGTCAAAATGACAAAAGTGCAACCTTGAGCCAGGGGCGCTTTTCTTTTGAAGTCTTTAACACAAATTTTTAGCCGTCAGGCATACAAATATTAGATGCGTAATATCTCCGGCCATGCCGTGAGTCGTCATATCGCCAGGTTCACCGTCAGCAGCCGTTTGAAGTGGCAGATGGCAGTTTAGGAAAATGGCTAAGTCGGGAACCCGTAAAGCAATTTAATCAAGTGCGCCTAATTTTTCAAGGGGTCAAACGATGGATTTTGCAGTTGTGTCTCCCAGCAGACATTTCTTCCTTGTTCAGTAGGCTTTCCGTTGATTATCTCAGATCAGTCTCAGCATCACCCGGTCATCCGGAAACTAGTGTCGAAGTTGGCCAGTCGCGACAGTGCTGTCAGCTATTAAATAGGGAGTTAGTAAAAAATGAAGTATCCTGAGCAAAAGGACGCCTATATGCTCATGTGATGACTTTTTGGAATCAGTAAAGTCAAAAGATGAATCTCAGAGCTTCAACCAGTTTGTCAACTGAAGTTCGGAATATGCTTGTCTATAAATAGCATTTTCTATTTTTGGCGCCATTGCATGATAATAATTATTTTATTATTATTTTCAAATTTGAACTTCAGCTAGTGGCAGTCGAACTAAAGAGCAACCAATCAGAGGCTTTCTATTCTGGTTAGGGTTTTGAAGTATTGCAGTTGCTCAATTGGTGCGAATTTCATCTTCTTTAAGCATGGCGCCATCATTTGTAATTCACAGAGCTTTCAATAGAAATTCGTATTTCTCAAGAGAAAATCCAATCTTAAGAGAAGTTCGTATTTTTCAAAGAGAGATTCATATCTTCAAAGGGAAATCGAATTTTATATATTTTCAAAGCAAATTTAAAGCAAAATTCGTTTTTCTTCAAGGCAAAGAAGATTAAGCAGCATGCTTTTCTTTCATTCAAGCATGATTAAGGAGATCTATATTTCAAATAAAATACAGATTTCATCTACTTAAAGTAAATTCTTCATCAACAATCATTACGAAGACATCAAAACATTTATTTTATGTACAAGTTTAATTATCGCCACTTCAAACAAGATATGTATTTTAAAGTATGCAGCACCTAAAATTTCTTTCTTCTGTCTTAAATTCTTCTATTTCTCGTCTTAAATTCTTTTGCATGTTTAAAGAATTGGCGACTTTTGGCAAAACAAATCATCTGGGTTGATTCAGGATAGCTTCCTCGAGAAAACCCATGTGCCAGAATTTTTCAGCAAAATTTACTTCAGAGCATCAGTTCTTGAGGCTCTAATTTTCTCAATCGAAAAATTTCTTGCATGGCTCAGTAGAAGTTTGTACCGCAACCGAAGATCGTTGTCTTAGAATCTTCTTCGACAAAACCCATATCTCGTATTAGCTGAAAATAACTCTCTCTAAAGGCTATTTTAGCCTCGAAGTAGTTATTTTAGTTTTCCGTAAAAATTGTCGTGAATATAGCCGTGTTCGTCAAACAGTTATTTTTCGTAGCACAAGACACATGTGATCGAATTCAAGACCAAATCGGGTCTTAATTCATGATTGCTAGAAAAGTTTCAGACCGATTTGTATCAAGCCACGTAATAGGACAATGGCCATCAGCCATTTTGTCGCCCAAAGCCATAAGCCTGAAATGTTAGTTTGAGGTGCTTAAGACTGCCAAGACTGCACTAAGTTGTCGCTTATCTCGCATGTTGGACAAACAACAACTGCTAAGGACTGATTGTCTTGAGATCACGACCAGTAGACTTCAGTTCCCACCTCTCAGGATAGACATTACACACAGAGTTAAACTTAGTGTTACCTTTTCAAGTTAACTCGTTGTCTCATCTCATGCATATCTATTCTGGGATTAGCTTTATTCACTTGGAGTTGTATTTAGGGTTTACGTTAATTGATGGTAGTGTTCCAATTAACTTGCTTTCAATAAGGACGTGTATGCTTGCACAATTGTCCATTTTTAGATTAGATGTTTCAGTTAACTGATGGTAGTTTTCCGGGCTTGATCAGAGATAGTTTATCGTATTAGGGCTTAGCAAGAAATCTGCATGCATTAAGAACTGATGACACAAGGTGATTTTAGGGTTCCCTACACCCTGATGTATATAAATAAGAGCTTTTGCTCATTTGTAAATAACTTTTGCTTAAGAGAGAAATATATGCTGCGCCTACCTTGCCCTCAATATTGCTCTTTTTGGTACTTGTTCATGTGTCTTCACTATTGCAATTGATTGTTATGCCACATAGGGTTTCGAAAGATTGTAATGCTGAATTCTTTCCATAGTTTAGATATATCTGTTTGAGCATCTTTATCATTGAAATCAATTGTTATGCCACATAGGGTTCCAAGAGATTGAAGTGATAAGGCTGTTTGTGTTAATTTACCATTGTGATTGATCGTTATGCCACATAGGGTTTCGAGAAGTTGCAGCGATAAATCTGTTTTGTGAATCTTTATCAATATAATTGAAGGTTATGCCACATAGGGTTTCGTGAGATTATAAAGATAAAGGCTGTTTTGTGAAGACTTTGCTGTTTCGATCGAGTGTTATGCCACATAGGGTTCCATAAAATTGTCTTGGTAAAGTCTTAAATCTGTTGTGCCCAATAAGCTTGTTTAGATTGAGATGATAGTTGTGACCACCTTGCCTTCAAGTAGAGAGTCTAAACCCGCTTATCGTCAGATAGTCAAACCTTGCTCCGTTTCCTCTTGCTCTGTTTTCCTGAGGAGATTGGATAGATATAAGTTGTAGTTTAGTTGATTTGCGAAACCAGAGAAAACTCAGCTGCAACGTGTAAGTTCTTTCAAGAAAGCCTTGTGCCTCTAGCAGCTGAAACAAAAAGACAGGACATAGTTGTAGCTTATTTTTCCTTTGCAAGTACATTTGTCAAAGCACAACAGGAGCTTCCTCTCTCCATAATTTGGAAGAAAGCACCATTATGCAGTGTGTACAGGCTGTTCATAACAATTTCTACTCCGTAGGTGTTGTTGTTACGCCTACCGTATACTTTTTCGAAAACTTCTAATGATTCACTACAGCAGGATCATTTATGTCTTTTGGATTTAGTCCATTGGGACCAATTTCTACTAGACATCTCTTGTTTGTTTGTAGAGTCACTCATTTTGGATCTAGATGACACTATTGAGGACATACATCTTCTCTTTGAGGACAACTCTTTGGTCCTTGCATCTATTGCTACAAAGTTCAGTGTTGCTTATTTGAAAGCTTCCAATGACTTCTTGCAATAGGACATCCATAGTCTTTCAAATACAACTCTGTGGGATGATTTCTTGACAGGTATTTCAAACTTGTTTGTGGAATCTCACATTTCAGATTTGGAGGACACATTTGAGGGGTTATCTCTCCTCTTTGATGACAATCAATGCACAACAGTTGTCAAACCATTTTTGTCTTTGGATTGTGTTCTACATCAATCTCTAGGAGATTCTGAGTTTACATTTTCAGCAGTGTGGCCTAGAACGCCTAATTTGATTGTGACAACTTTCAGTATCGATATGGGGACACTCAAGTTCAAAGACTTCATATATCTTGCACTTTCTTCCTACATATTCCTTTCAAGAATTGGGAGATAGCTTGTATACACCTTTGGTTGTATCTCTTCCTAAGAGGAGGAACATTGTATCTCTTCTTTGGGGGAGAATTTGATATGTACATTGGTACCTAACATGGCCTCATTTTCCGGGACCCATCATTATTTACATCCTCCTAAGCTATGCTTAAGGGGGGGTTATCGGTGTAGGTTTTTATTTTCCTAGTGGGATAATTTATTTTCCTTTAGTCATAGGTTTTTCCTACACTTTTATTAAGCTTTCTTAGGATAATAAAGTGAGTTTATTATTTAATAACTAGGAAATAAGTGATGTGGTGTCCTCTTCCTTAAAGGGTGGAACACTTTCCACTTTTGATAGCATCCTTCACTTTTGGTGGTTGATTCTTATTGGTTGGATTTGCCACCTACATCCTCTCCTTAGTTCTATATAAACTCACTACCTAGCTTGTATTTTGAAATATGCCCCTTAATTTTTTCTCTTGATTTTCAATATCAATTACAATGCACATGCACCCGTTAAGGTTAGCTCCAAACCAAAACGATGCAGAAAAGAACTCTAACCAAGAATGCGCCCTAAAACAACTTAAGGAAGAGGGGCGGGCATATGGTCAGAGGATCCCTAGGATCTAATAATTCAACAACTATAGGATGATTACAACTGGAAGTACAAAATAAACTCAACGCCAAAAATGTGCACACAAGATCCCTTTGAAGGCGAGGTGCTAACATATGGCGGAGTAAGTATTACAAAACTGAAAGAACTTAGGCGGTGAACCAGTCATAAAGATTTCCATTCAACCACTTAAATAGTGGGGGGGATACTACAAACAATTCAACTAATTCATCCGCTGCAGCGAGCATCCACTTGAGAGTGGGAATTCTCCAATTAACAGTGGGTGGTAAATGAAATTACAAATCAGATTACTCCACACTGGCGGTAAACCATCCAGGGGTTATAATATTTGTATCAATTAATCACAAGTAAATGCAGTAACAAAATGGTTGGATTAGTACTACTAATTCACAACCTTACAATTAAAGAAAAACTGCAAATTACGAGTGTTACAATGATAGAATGATTGCAAATATATAAAGTATGATTCTTTCAAGTTACAAAGCTATCAAAACACTGAAAATGAAGCATAAATCTGATTCTTTTGAAGTCTAATATAAAAAACAAGCAAACTGAAACTGTAAACCAGCAACCTGTGAATCAATGAAATGCACATAACTTTATCAATTTACCTCCAAATTGAGTGAAATCAATTGCAATGAACCTCTGGAGGATAGGTGCCCATGTCATCATGATGAAACGGCTTCAAAAAGAAACCATTAATTTACTTGCACAATTCCCAATGCTCCCAACATGGTACGACCCTTAGCAAGGGCGATTTTGCAAGAAAAAAAATAACTTTGAAATAAATTCTGATCTTCTATGGGAAGGGGCGCCCCTATGCTAGGAATCCATATCTTCAATACCCAGAAGCATATTAAAATCGTACAAAGAGCTGTTAATGAAAATCACCTTCAGCGATGAATGAACCAGCAAGCTCAAAAACTGAAAAATACTTCAAATTCTCCAACAATGAAGCTCAATGTGCACTTCTGAATGAAGCACACTCTCAATCCACCATCTAGGGAACCATAGTTTCAGGCCCAAAGAATGGAGACAAATTGCTAAGCTTTCCCTTAGCCGGATTCTGGATTTCAAACTAGCAGCATAACTTTACAATATTTCCAAAGATAATCAACTCATCAAACAACAGCAATATATAAGTTTCAATTGGAAAATGAAGCAACAAGAGACTCTTCAAATTCCAAGATGTTGAATCACTTCAACTTCCAAAAGGGACACCACTTTAAGCATTTCACTTTTTGAAATAATAAAATATTAATCAACCTCTTTTAGGCATCGAACTTCACTTTGCAACAATAAAGCATTTAATAATTCATTAAATGCACCATTGACCCCTTGATGACACCCTTTTAAAAACAACATGAAGTGATCATTCCTAGGCGTGGGGGTACAACTGAGAAACATAAAAATGACTAAGTATAAAACTTAATCCATGGAGATAACCAAAGTCAAACTGAAACTAAAGGATAGCAAGATGACTTGAGCTGAATTCCTGATGATGCCACTGCCAAAATTAGACTTACTAAAAATAGCCCACTGCTATAAATAGTAAGTTCACATCAAAACAACAGAAAGCCAAATTGAACACTAAACTGCAAAGGATTGAATTGCTGCTAGATAGATACTTCCAAAAGATAGACTTGCTAGAAATAGCAAACTGCTATAAATAGTAAGTCTGCACAACATCCTCTAAACGCCAACTGAGTAGTATCTGAAAGACGAAAACCCTAGTTTTCTACTTCAGCTTAGCCTACGGATTTCGGGAAAAAGGCTAAATCCAAATGAAGAGTGTAGGGCCAAAATGGGGACATTACATAGTTCATATTCTTGCATACTTTTGCATACTCTTGCATCTTGGAAGCTCTTAATCCAATTTTGTCATCCTGACATTGCATAATCTCTCAAAATTCTGGTTTGCATTATTTATGCTTTTCCAGTTTATGTAACTTTGATTTTCTCTTAAAACATTCCTTGGGGTATTTAATATATTTCAAATTTCTAACAACTACCGCCCATTAGTTGCTCCCCAACTTCACTAGTTATTACCACGCAAGCAAGAACTTGCCCACTCACCATACCCATAGTGGCAAGTTTGATTTTACCAATCACGAGTTCTTGTTGCTTTTTTGTGGCAAATTGGGCCCCAGAATAGAGAGAGTTTCAACACGATCTACTAACAAGTTTCTTTTTTAAAGCTTTAGATCTAATGGCAGCACATTACAAAGAAGATGCTGGGCTGCCATTCCTTTGCTTTTGTTGTTTTTGTTATTCTGCCTATATATGATTGGGGGCATAGAAGCAAATATCTTTCTCAAGAATTTCTCGGCATACTAAAAGATAAAGGTATTTTCAGTTTATTGGGATATTATTGGGAAAAAAAAAAGCAAACATATTGGGAACCCAAAAAATGCAACAAAAAAAAAAGAAGTAATAAGAGAAATAACTGATGTTTTTTACATTTAAAGACATCCTAATTGCATCAAGAGTGAGAGTGAAAGTAAAGGAGAGTGTACACCATGAATTTTAAATATGAGATTTTCTGATTAATTTTGAGATGAACAATTACAGATAATTGTAATATAAATATCTTTAACAATGTTGATAAATATAACACAATGACAATGAACCCTTCACGCAAAAAAACACAACTAAGGTAATTAAGACCTGTTAATTCTACCATTCTCCTTAACTATCAAGTTCAAGAGTTTAATCTACAAACAAAATGGTACCTACAATGTTTAAATTGACAACGGCCCCACCTTCAGCAACATGTGATGTCCCCATCCTAGTCAAGATGTACCGGTGACGAGGTTAGCCTATTATTTCGATCCTCGTAGGTCGACAGAGTGTGCAGTAGGATCATCCGGGCATTGCTCGAAGGTTTGGTAGCTCCAAGTTGCAATTGTGTCGTTACCTTCAGACCTTCCGTAGTAAGCCTGTGAACTTTCTATTTTTAGAAAGTTAGGTCAGGCGGAAGCTGCTATTTTGGGAAGGGCACCTGGTTCAACTATTCAGCTCAGAGTCGACCCAGTTTTGCAATTTGATGATCAGACAGAGAAATAAGGAGTATTTAATGATTTATTAAATATTTAATATTTTGACTTTATATTAAAGTCACTTTATTGAAATATTTAAATATTTAATTAATTTGGCCAATTATAAAGTATTTCTTATACTTTATAATAATGAGTTAATATTTGATAAAGTGAATAATCATTATTCACTTAAAGAGACGCCAATTAATTATTGATTATTTCTCCTAAAGTAAAAGGGGCGAATTAAGTCATTTAATTAAGTGATTATTTTAAAAGGAGTTTGGGTCGAACTTTTCAAAGGGAAATATATATTCACTCAAGACAAAATCGAACCATCATGATTATGCTATTCAACTTTTGTCTTTTTGCTCTGAGCATTGGAGTTTGCAAACCCTAGGGTTTCTGGCAGACGAACGTTTCTGGAGAACGAAAACTCTTCAGAGATTTGGCAGACTGAGGCTGTGCAATACCAGCTGAAGCTTGCACTTGGTGATTTCACACAGGGATCACAGATTGGATTTATTCATTGATTTTGGCAGAGATTTACAGAGTTATTCATCAGTCAATAAAGGCGACTTCATCAGAGATCATTCATCAGAGTTTACAATATCAAGGGCCGATTTTATTTTGTTGTCGCTTAAATTAGCACCTCCGAGTGCTGATTGTAAACGTTCAGCTATTTCAAATGTTTTGCAACACTTCTTCGTTATTTAAAGAGGAGAAGTCCCTCTCTGCTGGGAGCAATGCGTAGGGAAGGGAAATGTTAACTAAAGTCCCTATCTTTTTATGCTTCAGCGGCAGGACACAAGGGTGCATAAACACAATGCGCCGTAGCTAAGCTTTTCTCTGGTTTCTGCAGATCTTAACTACGACTAACTAGCTTCTATCTATCCAATACCTTCAAGATGAACAGAGCATGAGGGTAAAGGAGCGGGAATGGGATGGTTGGATCACTTGAATTCGCCGTCTCCAGAGGATATGACCGAGGCTCTGAACTCTCGGGTATACACCGGGATAAGGTTGGTACAAGCAAACGCTCTGCACGGTAAACTAGATCCGAGATCTGCCAACGAGGAGGGACTCCTATCCGAGGTATGAGCTTAAGAAATAGTTTACTAGAAACAACAAAATCACGATGCCTTGGCTAACGAGCTTGCTAAGGAGGAGGGACTCCTATCCGAAGTATAGCTTGGAAGTCAACACATTAAACAACATCAAACGATAATTTGTCAATAAAAAATATCCAAGGAGGAGGGACTCCTATCCGAGGAGGGAAATGAGACAACAAGTTATTAGACACAAGACGTAGACATAACTCAAATAAGATGATCAAAATGCAAGCGCCTTCTGATATTCTTCTTCAATGCTTCATCAACGAACTACAAAAGTTGGGAAAGCAAAGGCACGAAATCATGCACAATTACAATCATCCAACGAACTCTCATCCAAGAGTGAACAAATATTCGCTTTCAAAGTGTTGGCAACAATGGCGCAGCAATTTTGCATAGCAAGTAAAGGTTAAACAAATAATGAGCCCAAGGTTCTTATTTATAGAACTCAAAGGAGTGGGCAACCTCAAAATCTCCTTGAGTTAACAATGAGTTTTGCCAACAAATTAGCAAGATTTATTCCCAAAAGGGGGAAACAAGCAATAATCGAGTTAGTTACTTCCGCTAAATCGAAAACAAAGAGTCAACTGGAAACTACTTCAGTTGACTGAAAGTAAACTAAGGGTGAACTTTAATGTAAGTATCCCTCCAAAATAGACATCCACATTTAGTGGAGATCTAAGATCCACGGATCATGGAAGCCAATCAGACATCCTTAATTAGTGGGATCTGACAATGCATGATTTAAGGAAAGTGGAGTTAAACTTGGAAAGAAGCATCAAGTTAACTCCAACTACATTTAATAGCACCTTGAGTTGACTTGGAAAGAAGCATCAAGTCAACTCAAGTCTCATGAATGCCACTTGGAGGGTGTATGGCGTCCTTTTCCGGTGCATTTATAGCTCGCCATTAATCAACAGTGTCTCTATCCATTGGTTGACTTCATCAGCTTCTGGGGAGTTAATGCTCCGTAGAATGATGACGTGGCGTCGAAGCATGATCTCACCCGTTGTGAGCTGATTTCCGAAGTCAATGCATTGAGATGCTGCCTCTTCTAACTTGGTTGATAAAGCTGCTACCTTAGCCAGCTTGCAACCCTCTGGATCATCAAGAAAGGTACTGCGGATGACATCTCTGAACTGGTTCTGTACAGTCACCAACTCGACATATTCTCCTCCTCTTCTCACGATATTCCATGCAGGGAAAGATATTTACCAACATTTCATGGGTTGATAATAGTGGCAACCAATTCTTCAGAATCAATCATTCTATCAATGAGCGCCGAGGCTAACCGCACGCTTAATTGTCTTTCCAAAAGATGTTGTTTATTTTCCTCGTATATCGATTGATATGCTACCTGCAACTGCAATTGTGCTTTCGCTTTTCGCTTCTTCCAATCTCCGCTCCACCGGACTCCACACGGTTCATGTGCTTCATCTCAAGAATCGCAGGTTTCCAAGACGATCTGGCCCCTTGAGAACAAACTCTCCACCGACAAGTGTTTGGCCGATCGTTAACAACCGCCGATGATTCCGCTCGCTGGAGATCTAGTAGTCCCGCCGGTAAGGTCGAGACGCTTATGTGCCATGCATCGTCGGTTATGTAAGACCTCAGTTTCTGACTTTCAGCCTTTAAGGCTGCCTTTTCTTTACCATCCTTGGCCATTCTTTCTTGTGCGCTCACCGAAGCTATTCCGAGAAGATCCGCCTCCACCTGTCGTGTAGTCTTCCCGAGGTTAAGTCGAGACAAAGTGTAGTCCTCTACTTGAACCTCGTGTATGCTTTTCTCTACTGGTGGAGCGGCAGTCTCTATGATGATCTCACATTCTGCATTCCTTTCTATGTGAACTTGATTCTTCAACCTTTTCGCCGGCATGTCTTGTGAGACGTGGTCGAATTCGGTAAAGTCAAGTTCATAGGAGGGTTTCTCCCTCTTCCTTCCTAGGAAGCCTTCGAGCCAAATAGAATCTCGGCGAACTTCACTAGGAGGGACGTGAGGTCCTTGAACGCTAGATGTGTGAGACTGTGCTGGAGCAATGTCTCTCGGTGGCGAATCCAAGTCGATGAGGACTTGTGTATGCTGTGACACTGGTGATGTAGGCGGTTCTGTTTCCATAACAGGCACCGTCTCTGCTGCTGCTTCTACTGTCGTTGCTTCTGCCATTGGCTCAGCCACTGGTTCTTCAACAACTACTGCTGCTGGTTCCTCTGTGATAACTTCTGCTGAATCAGGGATAGCAGTCTCTACTCTTTGTTCTGGGGCAGCAATACCCATGATTATGTCAGGACTATGTGTGGCTTTCTCAACTGGTGTCCTCTGTGTTCTTGATTTTGACATCCTCATCCCTTGGGGAGGATTGCACCATTGTTTCTGTCTAGGTTTCCTTCTTGAAGTGGAAGGTGGTGTAGACTGAACCTGTGGCGGCTCTGTTCTCTCTGGTATCACCTTCCTAGACTTCTTGCTGTCGAGATAGAGTTGGCTATTTCTAACCACTCTACTCGTTCTTTCTTCTATAGATGTGTCTTCTTTGGCATACCAATCCACTCTCGGGAGTGATTGAGAGTCAACTGAATCTGCGAAGAATGAGGGGAGAATGACTTCTCCTTCATCATCTGATAGGCCCTCAATGTCTGCTGACATGAAATCAGCAATTTGTGTGAGTCTGAATCTGCTGTAGTTCCTTCTCCGCACTTCATACTCGTCTTTACAATTCACCCAATAATCTTCCATAGAAGACTTATGTGACGAGTGTTGCTCAAGGTGTGCTGCATAGAGTCTCCTGGGATCATAGGATCTTCTATCAATGAGATACTTGAGGTTAAACCTCGCTGTTTCTTGACTCATCATCTTAGCATCTGCCGCGAATCCACATCTATACAGTCCCATTTCAACGGGAAAGTTAACAGCTGTCTTCCTCTTCAAGCGCAAGTGGATATGAACCTCGGACAACTGTCTCAGGAATTCCATGAAGACTACCCTAACTGAAGGGTATCTTGGTAGCATGGCAGGGTGGCCAATGTAGCCATACACGCGTATGTAGGAGAACGTAGGAAATTGGATGAATCAATCTGCCCAATCCGCCATTGCCTCTCTGGCTGTCTGTGAAATACGCACGTGCATCTCATGGTTAAGCTCACGTATTGTGTGCATAGTGAAGTGATCACTTGTCCTCTTGAAGTGCCTTCCCGCTTGAGTAAACTCAAGACGTGTGAAATGTTCGTGAACCTTCTGCACACCTAAGGTTCCCACATTGTTCAATAACCTGAATTCACCTTGGAAGGCGATCAAGTATACCAGGTAAGAGCACATGTGGAACCTATGAGCTTCCAGATACCTAGTGATTTGTCGGTGGAGTGTCACTGATCAAAGTGGCCCAGTCATAGTATTCCCTTCTGCCAATGATTTTAGCGATGACATAGTACATCCATGGCTGAAATTGACGACCATCTTCTTCTCCAGTGATTCTATTGAGTAGAGTGATTAACACTGCGTACTCATCTTTGCATTCTCCTCGTCCCAACGGCTTAGGCAAGTTCGCCTTTGTCACTTTTAGCCATTTTTCGGCCATAATCCTTTGACATTTGTCCTTAGCTGTCTCAAATGCTTTTTCACATTCCGTCACTGATATGACTTTGCTATTAGGATGTGATGGAATATCAAAACATCTTTCGATATCCTGAGGCTTTAAACTGCAAACAATTCTTCCATCTGCTGCTCTGATTTCTCTGGTGGTAGGGTTGTAATGCTTGATACAAGCGATTACAAGCTCTACGCTTTGTAGTGTGATGGGAATTGATGCGGCTTGCAGCAATCCGGATTCTTCGATATTCTGCAATGTTATTTGATTCATGCCTTCTAACTGCTCCAAATCGACCACTGGATTTACTTGGTGTAGATTTGTGTCAACTGTTTTCAGGTAATCATGGAGTAAGACCGCCTTGGTCTCAGACAGCACCGTATACCGCATCCCAAAAACTTGAAGATTGACTTGCTTGACCTAGTTCGCATGATTTTCAAACCTCAAAAATAGCCCCACGAGAAGTATTTTTCCCGAAAATTGCACATGGGTTGTTCGTGCCTCAATGCCTGAATAAACCCGCCTCCTCGACTTGATTCGAACTTTTCGAAAACCCTAAAATAGGGGCAGTAAGTTTGCCGATTTGGAAAATTTGTTTCCAGATGGTCTGAAAATGACAAATAATATACCCAGTTGATCTGATCTGATGTAGCCTGTTGCTTTTTCTGTCAGATGCAAGAAAACCTAAGACAAGAAGAGAGGAAAAAGACAGAAGGTGGATTGGAAGTTTTATCTGATCTTAAAAAAAAAACTATCTCTGACCCAATCCTCAAAATGGCAATCTTTTCCTGCTTCAGATCTGCAAATAAAAATGAAGAACGGATGAAAACCTCCTTCAGATCTTCAATGGCGTCCTTGAGAGCTTGTGGCTGTTTTTATCTTTGAATCTGTAATGAAATAATGAAAAGGGGACGCCATCTCCTTGAATATATATGTTTGTGCTTCAGATCCACAAATTTGGGGACCTAACACAAGCTCAAAAGGTGATTTGAGTTTGATCTGAAGTTAAAAAGGTGAATTCCACCAATCGTGGAGCGTTTTAGCCAACTTTAACTCAAAAAGCTTTTGACTTTAGTCAACAAATGACCTTTGACTTCTTTTAGGCGTCCCTTTTCATCTTTTGCAAGTTTTTTAGTATTTTCTCTCCTGAAAACCCCCTGTTTGATCTTGAATCTAGCGTTGTTTGTTGACCCTGAGACGTCACGGACACATTCACTGCGGAGCTGGATCCATACTGGAAAGAAGTGCCTGGGAGACTGCATGGTAAAAACTGAGTTTAGGGCTCCAAAAGAATGGGCGCCTTTCCCAAGAAAGGCGCCTTTGCCAATGCCTCAGTGATTTTTCAATCTTCGTTCTTCAGCTTATTTGAAATGACCTCCCGTGCCTTGAACTGGATTTCTCGTTGATTGGAGAGTCAGATGTTTTCACTTGATGTCTTATCAGGTTCCTAGCTCTGCTTCGCCAGAAATGACTGTCTTCAAGAAATCTGAATCTCAAATTAGGGTTCCATTATTCAAGGGCGCCTCTCCTTGAAAAGGGCGCTTTTGCCTTTTAGCTTGATTATTTTCATCTGGAAAGTTGCCTACTTTGATTCAGATTATCCGTTGACTGCTCTGACAGATGTTGATGCTTGCGCTATGCTTACGAGATCTACTCTAAGCCGAGAAAGATACATCCTAGGAAGCTTTGTCATTGGTCGCGATCCGAAGTCCAAAGAAAGGGCTTTGCTTTGAAAAGGCTCTTTTTCTAGAACTTTGTCGTTTATCTGTGGTTTCCTGATATTTCCCTGAACTGCCTCTTTTTGCTTCATCAGCAATTGCTAGTGATCTGTTCATCGGATGATCTGGATGTTTGTTTCACTGTTGAGCCAGCAATCAAACGTTGAGAATGACTGCTTCGGATGATCTTACTGACTTTATTTGACCTTCAAAGATCATGGGCGCCCCTGCTTGAAAAAGGCGCCTTTTCAACATGTGAGCAATCTCCCCTTCGTAACATCTCCAGAGTTAGTCAAATTTTGATCTTTTTCAATTTCGGGAATCTCCTTCATCAAACGGCATCTTTTTCGACCTTTTCCGCCATGGTTGTGTCGTTGAAGCTTTTGAAGCTTAGCTTTCAGCACCTGGTACTGGCCAATCTGCCATTAATGGCTGTGGAGCTCCTAACTTCGTTCCTGAAAAAGAGAAATAGACCCACCAGAGTAAAACGTGTCTTTTGATGATTCTGACTTGACCAATGTGATCGTGAAGCCTTTTAAGCCTATCAAAATCATTTTCGATCATTTCTGGGAAGGTCCTATTTTCGGG
>VDFB02243786.1:0-11386 GCA_007258455.2 Sequoia sempervirens | reverse complement strand
TGTCAACCTTGGGGATCTAATAAATGGTCATTTGAGTGGAATGCCTATATAAACAAGCTTTTAAATCATTATTTCATCAAGCATTCATGTTATCAAGCCAGGCACTCAAGGGTTAAGCATTCCAACATTTTACAAGATCATCAAGATAGCATTCAAGATCATTTCTAAGTCATTCAAGGGCAGATTCTTTGCCAATTTTTGTAGCAATTCAAGATCCATCATCATGTCAACCATATCAAGCATCAAGCATGTTATTGATCTAGTGTTGTGATGTAGCATTGAAGATCCAAGGTCAAGCATTGTTCTACACCTATTGTCAAGGTCAAGATCTACATCCTTCATGGCCATTTCATGTTGAGTTGTATATTTACAAGACATCATTAACAATGCATCATTCAATGTATTATTGTCCATGATTCATGTTCTTTGTTTCATGTTTCATGCCTTCACTTCATTGTCTCATCATTTGGTTTAATTACCTCCAAGGGGTTTGACCAAGGAAAACCCCTATTCCCTAACAATCAACACTTTTTCTCTCTTTGTGTGATTGCAGATCTAGGTATCTTGGAGTTTGAAGGATCATTGAAGATTAGGCTGCAAGGGTGGAGAAACTCATCAAATTGTCACAAGGTTGCTATATTCACAAAAAGTCACTTATAGTCCCAAAAATCAAGGTTTTGGATCCGAAAACAAAGGGGAACAAAAAAAGTAGATAGTGAAGACTAGATTCAAACCTTGAAATTCCAAAAAATCCAAATTGGACTCATTCACCACGAGTGGCGATTGAATACCACTATAGGTGTTTTTCAAAAAAAAATTGTAGAGTGAGATACCCTTTTGTTTGAAACCTACTTTGGTGCAAAAATCTAGAACTAGGATTGATTTTCCTAGAATGAAAAATGAGTCCCACTAGGTCAAAAAGTTAGAATTTCCAACATTTCAAGACTCCTTCCTATCATCTCCAGATTCCTAGGTCCACACATTCTATTCTATAGCTTTCTATTTTGTTCTTGCATTTTATGTCATTTAAATCAAGCTTGCATCATATTAGGGTTTTATATTTCATCTTGCATTTCATTTTATTTTCAAAGTTATTACTTGGTGGTGAACCCTTTATTAGATCATATTCAACCCCTAGGACAGTCCCTTAGTAGATCTCTTTCTCCCACTCTCATCATTTGATTGAGATCTTTAGGGAATCCTTGAATGTTAGTTGGAGAAAAGTGGTGTTCTATGTCCAAAATCATAAAGCATCCATTTTTCAACTAAACATTAAGTGAAAAGTTTTAAGTGAATACAATTCATTGGGATTCCAATGACATATCCCTCCATGTCTTCTAACACGAAAGTATTGATTTCCTTGCATTTTATGATATAGAAGGGCCCCATCAATAGAGCATTGAATTTATAATGATGGAATGGCTTGGTGATGTTCTCATCATATTTTAGAACTAAGTCCCCTTCTTTGAAACCCAAGTTGTACATCTTTTTTTCAAACCATTTTTTAACTGCTTGCTGCTAGTTGGTCATGGTGTCAAAATCCTTTTTGCAGACTTCTTGAATGCTTAGAAATTCATCTCATCTCATCTTCATGCTACCATTTTCCTTGACTTCTAGAGACTTAATTGTTGGAAAAATGAAGAACATCTCATTTTGTTACTTTTTGTTTTCATTGATGTCACCATGATATATGAGTTGCAATTGCAAGATCAAGTATGAAGTTATTTTGGTATTCTAGTCTAGTATCTGAACCGGTATATTTGTTATATCCTTTGGTATTTTTGGTTAGCTTTTTTTTTCCTGGTGATTACTGTTTCTTGCAGTTTTTGGAAATGGTTTGTAGATGTCAGGAGCATGTACATCCAATATTTCATGTATCTGGTGCTCGTATAGAATGTTTATTGATCTTTTGCATTGAAGTATATTGCTAGCCAACTTCTTGGGGAAATTGTGTAAAGGGAAATAATTTTGTTATGAGGATATATGTGCGACCTATTTTAGGTCCATGCCAACCTTATGAAGCATGTTGAAAGTGTGAATTATCTCTTCAAAAGTTTTATGAATATTTAGAGCTGACAGTAAATAATTTTTGGAAAATATGAAGTGCATCTAATTAGGCCAACCTTATTGATGCTAGCATAGAGATCAAATATATAATGGATAATCCTTGAAGTTTAATATGAGGATTTTTTTGTGTGAGAGAATGTGAAGAAGAGAAAATATGAAGAAGTGTGTTAAGTCAGTTTACTGAGCTACATCAGAACTGAATCTACACTCACTAGGTGGACCCCATCAGTTCATTTTTCTGGTTGTAAGCCATTTTCTGTTATTGTAATTCTATAAGAAGTGAGCCTTTGTTTCTAGATAGTGAGTCCTATCAATGAGCCACCTATTTTGTAATATTTTATAACTGCTTATACTATATTGTGAGCTAACACTCACCATGGTTTTTCCCATTTTGGGTTTTCCACGTAAAAATTCTAGTGTTCTTGTGTTCTCTGATTCCATGTTCTATTTATGCCTTTATTTATCTTTGTTATTGTCTGCATTGGAATAATTGGATGGTATCTAATCAAAAAATTTAAGAAGATACTTATTCACCCCCCCTCTTAGTATCTTGGACCTTTAACAATTGGTATCAGAGCTTGGTTCCTCCGGGAGGGACTAACAGCTTGAGGGAGATCCTAAAAATGGAAGAAATGGATGATAAAGGAGAGCTTTGGACTACACTTGAGGATCTTGGCAAAGTTGAAAGAGAAAATAGAGATCTGAAAGAAAATATTGATGAAGCTAATGAATGTGTCTAGAAATTAAAGGAGCAATTAAAAAAATTCAAAGATAGGCATAAGGAAGTAACTGATCAATTGAAGAAACATAATGAATATATTACTAGTTTGAAAATACAAGTAGAAGAAAAGAAAAGAGTTAAAGAATGTCTGAACAAGTTGGTATAAAGCAATATTGACGAGTGCATCAAGCTTGAACAAGAAGTTGTGAATCTTAAAGTAGATCTGGAGAAAGTGAAAATCTGTGAAAATAATTTCAAATCTAGCTCAGACAGGCTTAATGAATTGATTGCAGGAAAAAATCCGAGTAAATACAAAGGTGGTCTAGGAAATGACACTAGTAAATTTGACTGCATTTTTTGACGAAATTTCATTGGTAGTTCGACAAACATTTGTCTGAAAATTGACGAATTGACAAAAAAAAAATTGTCACTATTTTTTCATTGAAATTCCACTGACGAATTAAACATCAAAATAATGGTGCAAATTCATCGGTCATTGGCATCATAAAATGACTCAGATGTTTGTCAGAATATTGATGAAAAATTTCTGTATCCACCGACGAATTACAACCAAAATGTAATTGCAATGGATCTTTTGAAGCATCGAAACAACACCAGAAGTTCATTGCCATTTTGATGAAATGGGAAAGGAGTTGTGACAAAGTCTTCATCACAGCTAAGCAACTTTGTCAAACCTTTTCTATGATTCATTGGTGGCCTTCGTCAAAATGGTGACGAAATGGGCAAGGAGTGATGACGAAGCCTTTTTCATAGCTAAGCAACTTTGTCAGACCTTCTCTATGATTCGTCAGTGGCATTCATCAAAATTGCAATGAAATGGGCAAGGAGTTATGACAAATCCTTCATCGCAGCTATAGCAACTTCGTCGGACCTTTTTGGTGATTCGTCGGTGGGTTTCGTCAAAATTGCTACGAAATAATGCAATTTAAAAAATATATATATTCATTGAAATGTACCATCACGGAGACTCTTGGTGATGACCACCAAAGCCAACCCATTGGTGAGAGATCAATCATCGACACAGGATAGAAAAATTAGTCAGATAGTCCATGTCTTGCCGATGACTTTCATTGGCAAGATAGATCCAATGTCACACCCATCTAACCTATTCAGGAGTTTTGAACACTACTGGCTATTAGCAAGACATTCTGAGGGTCTCACTACTTAAAGAAGTGTCTAAGAGAAAGTAAACAAATAGAACCTATTAATTTTCTTATTTTGGGGTTCTTTAAATCATAGAATAGATACCATCTTCTTTTGTATAATGTACTTATATTAAGATTTAAATTTGAGACCAATTTTCATTGCACATTCCATTTTACTTGCACAAAGTATTCTATAAGCAATATATTGATAATGCCAAATGATTTATGGCATTGTACAACTCTACCTATCATCACAGTTATGTTGTTCCCCCCAAGAGAATTCTACAAAGACAAGTTTACAATACCAAGTCAAATAATATAAAAAGACTTACTTCCATACAAATTAAATGATTATTCTCACAATGGAAATTGTCTAATTACAACAACAATTCCATGAAAGGTTATCCATGGTTCATAAGAGATGACTGATCATACATACAGACTATAAGATGCATAGAAAAAGAATTACACTTGAGAACAACCAAGGGCTAACAAGGGAAGGAGTTAAGAAATTTCTGGGTTAAAGAGAAAATGTGTAGGGAAAATGTTGAGCAATGTCAAGAAAACAAAGCTTGTAGAACATATTCTTGACCTAGTCAAGCTCTTGAACAACTTAAACAAAATTAAAATACTAACACATACATGATACATGTAATGAAATTTCAATATCTGCTATCTTTTTCATTAATGCAGAGGTAGGTAAAGGAGAAATAATTATAATTATAACACTATTCATAGTCTAGTAAATTATGTTCATAATTTGTGTTCAATTGACCTTAGTTTTATCATTATACTATTCATCTAATATCATATTTTAATCCAGGGTTCAACTATCTCAGATCTAAAGAAGCACCTTCAATTAACCATTTTAAGTACTCTAAAATAAGGTAACACTCTTACTTGAGAAAGATTGGTACACTTGTAGGATTAAAGTTCTCACAATCATCAGGATTTATTGGAACATAGACACAACCTGCAACATATGAAGTAATGGATGACTACAAGTTAGTGAAATGGTCCTTAATATGTGACTAGTTTGCAAATTGATTGGTTGAAAATAAGGTTACAAACAGGTCTACATGAAAAATTATGAGGGCAATCTATTGTAATCATCAAAGTAGATGAAAAGTGCAAAGGAAAAAATCAAGCTACATCTCTAGAGCCTAAAAAAAACATATGCAAGAAACATAAAAAAAGAAGAACAAACAAGTTTTTGGATGAATACAAAATGGTGCCTTCAGCAAGTGATTCATATGCTTTCACACCTGACATGTGACATTAAGAAGATTTTAGTCTTCCTCTATGAAATTAACTACTTATAGAATAAACCCAGAAACCAATATTATATACCTCCATGTCTAGCCGAGGGTAGGTATAAGAGAAACAAATTTCCTCAATGCAATGCCAAAAAATATCAATGTGTGTGTAGGTTTGTATTACTCAAAATATCATTTCACCACCTAAGGAAAAATACCAAAGTGATGTTTTAAATTTCAATCTTCACATAGGCTCCCTTATTGCTACACATGCATATACAAGCATTATTCAAGCTCTAAACTATTCAAATATTAAGGATTTAATTAGCTATAGGATAGAAAGTTGTTGTTTAGACATAATCCATCATCTTTTACATATCTTTATTCACTCCTAACACTTCAGATAAATTTGTGTAAATGAGATAGAAATGTGAATCTTTTATGACAAAGAAAATTCTGAAAAGGAGGGGGGAGAGAGCAAAGGGTAGGGGGCAAGATAATGCTTGAATGTATAGAAAAGTATAACATTTTGATCATTATAACAATGAAACGAATCTTAAGTTTGAAGCATTAATATCATTTACAACATTTATGATCAAGAATTCATGTAACTAGAGAAACTTTTGCATACTTGCAAATGGTACAAAATTTCATGGTTAAGTGGAAGCCTCCCATCAACAACAAGATCCAAATATCCATGTATCTATCTCAATCGAGCCTCTAAACCCTTTAGAGCTTACCAATTCTTCCACTAACCTTGGCTAACAAAAAAGTCAAATTTTAGGAGTTAAGCCACCTACTAAAAAAAAACAAAGAAAATAGAGCTTTGAAACCAAATCCACACACAACACAATGTGGTATTCATACAAAGCCATACAAACAAACTAAACTTAGAACATTGGAATGGAAACAACTTCAAATTATGATGCAGAGCATGGATTCAGGGTATAAAGAATCATTTTCTTGCCACCATAGTGAAAATTTAGCATTTTCTTTCATCTTTGCATATTGGTTTGATGCATCAAACAATGCATTTCTTATATTGAAAAGTGCATTACCTTATTGAGCTTCTCTTTTTTTTGAGAATAGTTTAATATTGTCTACTTAACAGGGTCAACCATGTGATAGTGGAAGCTCATTTGGCCCCTTACCCCCCCTCACATCACTCTCAATTACCCATACCCAATCATATAGCATCAATCATTCATTCATCCATTAATAACATATAACATTCATTCATTCATCCATTAATAACATATAACATTCATTCATCCATTAATAACATATAACATTCATTCATTCATCCATTAATAACATATAACATTCATTCATCCATTAATAACATATAACATTCATTCATTAACATATAACATTTATTAATTAACATATTCACATTCATTCATTAAATATATAATATTCATTCTTTCCACTTTTACATATTATCAAAAAAATATGGTTGTCAAGGATATGATTATAACTTTCACTTTTTTTTTACTTTTGAAAGCTAAAAAAATCTGAAGTGGAGTATCATTTTCTAAATCATCTATCCGCCCTTTAGTTGTTCTTCCCTCTGCTTGTGATCTTAATGTACACCTAGTTGTTTTCTCATGAAGTGGATGCTGCTACAAGGGGGGGTCTGATGCAATAACAAAGAAATGTTAAAATCATATGTTTTATTATTATTGTTACAAGTATTTCATTAATTAAAAGAATATTAGAGTGGTTCTCTTTACCTGATGGGTCCACATCATGTTCCTGAACTTCTGTTATAGACTCATGCTCAACATGCTGAACACCCTCTAAATCCTGATTTGTTGTTGAAACTTGAAAGGTTACATTAGTTAATGCACCAATTGAAATTAAATATGTTTAAGAGAACATGAGAGTGGTCCTCTTTACTTGATGGGGCCACATCATGTTCTTGATCTTCTCTAGCCTAATCATTCTCAACATGTTGATCACACTCTACATGATCTAAAGTTGAAACATGAAAGGTTACATTAATTAATACACCAATTGCAATTAAATATGTTTAAAAGAACTTTAGAGTGGTCCTCTTGACTTGATGGGGCCACATCATGTTCCTAATCTTCTCTAGCCTGATCATGCTCAACATATTGATCATGCTCTACATGCTCTAAAGTACCAGGATGCACACCATGACCTTCATCTACAGGTTGTGCTTCACCCTCACCAAGCTGCATTCCAATGTCATGTGTAGTATTATCATTGCTTGAATGTTTAAAACAAACAGGTGTGTAATTACTTTATGGTGAAAATTAATATTGAATAGATTGCACAAGTATTCAATTTTAAATAAAATTTATTGAGTTTATTTACCTGTGTGTTGGATGCAGTGGAAGATTGTGTTTGCCCAGTCAAGACTCTTAGGCATTCAGTCATAGCTCCATAGCCTTGCTAGAAGGAAATCTTCAAGTCATCTTCTATGGGAACTCTATTGAATCCAGATCCCTACATTTTTGCATAAGATCATGAATTTTGTTTCTATGGTGTGATAAAACCAAAATTGTTTTCAATTTATTATTTGGATACAATATTTCATTTATTGATACTTACAATTCATGCAGCTAATTTCATATAACCACCAAAGCCAAGTTTGTGTTGCCCGTATTTTTCTAGTCTTGCCTTTGTTTCCTTCAATGTTTTGGGAAGCCTATGAAAAGTTTTAAATACGTTAGATTATGTAAGAAGAAAGAGTAATCAATATATAACTGCAGTGTTGATAGTATCACATACCTTCCTTGGCCCGGTGGTGTCTTTCCTTTTTTGTTTTCAGCCTTCTCCTTTCCATCCGACACCAGATCCTTCCACTCCCTCTCCTAAATCATGGGGGGATGCTCGTACTTTTTTTTCTTCTCTAAATGTGACCTATATTGGTCCCTCACATACATTAGATAGGTACAAGCTTTATTAAGGACCTTGGTTCGGTTGAATGTTTTATCATCAAAGAGCACAACTAAACAGTTAATGAGCTCATATTTTAAATCTTGATTTTGGGCATTCTACCATGTACGTATGGTGGGCCCGAAGAGCTCCAATGTAATATCACTTAGATGTTTATAAAAAACATCATTTCCTGCAAAATGATCATTGGATCAATAGTCTAAAAAGAGCGATCAATGAGTAAATTTCAATTGGATTATATATAATAATAATTAAATTTTTTTAAAGTACCCGGGACCTTCTCTATCTTTATGGGAACGAAATCCTCGATCACCACAAATGTGACTAAAAATGTTCCCGTACTAGTAATACGGGAAGATCCAAGAAATGCTACTAAAATATCACCAATACTAGTGGCCTCTACATCCCTAGGTACATGTCCTGACCCATGTTCTGGCATGTGTTCACTACCAGAGGGTGCACTAACGGATGCCTGCATGGTATCTGTTGCCAACATTTCAGATGACAATATAAGCATGGATGATGGGGTCAGATGATGTGATGTATGTGCAGGAAGATCATGATGGAAATTTGTACCAACCCCTACTCCTCGGGCAACACTTGCAGTACCCTGATCATGGCCAGGAGCATCATGAGGATGCAAAAAATCCTGTAAAAACAACACATATTTTAGTTCATGACATAAAAGGTAAAAAATATAAAACTATGAATGAACTTATGTTATAATTAAAGACCTCATGACAACTTGCAAGTTTTGTAATCTCTCAGTCAATATTTTAACCCTCTCTCTTATCTCATTTGTTTGAGGCACTATGAATAACAACTTAAGGATTTATTCATTGCATTTTTTTGGGTCTTCCTTATCATATCAAGAGGGTTTGTTGAATAAGTGATGTCATCATCACATAATATTGATTGCACCTCCCTATGGATGCTCTCATCTACTACTGGTGCCTTTCCTTGATCATTCGACTACAACAAGAATATTAAAAACATTATCAAAATTAATCCAATAAACTTATCAAAACAACATAATAATAAAAAAAATTGCTCATATCTAATTTGTACAATTATAATGAGGTAAACATGTTAGGTAGAAGCACCTAAATATAAATCGTGATCTGTGCTCTGGGCTAGAGCCTTCTCCATATGATCAATGCCCCACTGTGACAAAAATTAAATCTAAAAAACATTACCGAAATGAAACTAGTAGACTTACAAAAAAAAACATAAGAATAAAATGGTATATTGGAGTCATTAATTGGAGGTCGGGTAAAATGGTACATAGTACGTACCACCCCCATAGTAATTGTGTTTATAACTAAGCGATTCAAATTGTAATAGATTAGCAACTATTCCCCTGTAGTTATTGATTTTATCACACATACGAATACATGGTTTCCCTCGCGTGCCTCGAATATGCAATTGGGTTGCTTATTTATTGACCTAGGTCATGTACTATTTATAAACCCTACAATATTCCCTAATGCTTTTGGCTTTCCATCAATGTATATAGCCACTCCTTTATTTTGATCCTTATCTTTTAGCTGTATATAATTTGTTGACAGTGCATACCTATGCATACTTCGTGTATATCGAACTAGTTGCATCTAATGTTTGTAACTATAATAGGGTCTGACATACTCCATCAATTCAATAACTTTCTCATAACAGACCTTTATGTCATCCATGCAAACTAGGCCCAAACCATGTAATAACGATGGTGCTATGCAATATATCCTCTCATTGACACAAAAATAAATGTTTATTGGAGGAAGTTCTTTGGGTACCCATTGTTTCCGTAGATGTTTGTACCTCAAGGGCACCTTGATATCACCTATGCTCTCATCATCATAAGAACATGAACCTCGTTCAGCAAGAAAAAACTCCATGCGTTTACAAAATTTTCTTCTAATCTTTTGGCCTCTAGTTGATCTCCCTCTTTTAGACATACTACATGTCTCGCTTTCCTCTTCTCTTCCTGAATTTCCTTCGCTCGAGGAAGACAGATTTGAAAAATACCTATTTGGTGGTACTTGCACTCATAAGGATGTTGGATGAATTTCTTTCATGATGATGTGATCCTATTGTGACATTATGTTTAATCTATCATTTCATTGCTAGAATTTCACAGGTTATAAGGTAATCAAGTCTTGATAGATTGCAAGTTACTGTTACTACCATCCAAATGTGTCCATCATAAATCAAATCTACTTAATGTTTTAACTCCCAAAATTTGTAACAAGTGTTAAATGTGACTATGGTCCACCAGTTACACAACCAAGGCCTCAAATGTATTCTCTAATTGTAATCAAAGGACTTTTTCTCTTCATTCAAGTAAATAAACTTGAAGGGAAACAACATCAAGTGGTTTATTGGACACCTACATGACTAAAAATAGTAGAAAATTTACATTTAATTTCCATATGTCTAAGTGGTTAACGGGGAGGGACTATTTACTAGGCCTAGTTAAGTCATCATAAGTTTATGCTTTGGCAATAATTTTTTTTTAAGTCATCTTAAATCTTACTATGTCTAATTGCTAGGAGACTTTTGGTATGTTTTAAGGTAGGATGATTGATGAAAGAGCCCAAGAATCCTTTCTCCATGGTATCCAGGTACACATAGTTGGACATGATTTAAATAACTTAGCTAGGAATTATTCATTTAACCTAAGGTTTTCTCATAATGCCATCATTGGAAAAGTATGATCAAATTCTTCTATTATGAAGAATTGGTCTATGTGCCTCTAGTAATCACTATAAATGTTTGTAAGGATAAATGACTAATTGCATCAGGTAGGAGAGAATCAACTTTGAGTTCTTCAAAGATTATATTCCTCTATTCATAATTTTTAAGGGTTTTTTGTGGAGGAGGTTATCACTACAAGAGGCGGAGACCTTTCCTTGTATTCTTTTATAATTTTCATTATTCTTATTTATTTTACACCTACATTTACAAATACACATACATATGCATTTACAATTTTCATTTATTTCCCATGTAGTTTAATAGTTTGATCGATTTCATATTATATGTGTTGAAGACTTTAGAATTTCAATTACATTAATTTATGGATATGTTGTATCTATAACACTAAAAAACCATATGCTCTTTACATTTACACTTGCATTTAGAAATACACATTTATATACATAGATATAGATTTCTTTAATGATAATAATTGCATTTATTGATACAGGAGAGCATCCATTAATTGCATTTACATTTACATTTAAAAATACATATAT
>VDFB02243785.1:0-20455 GCA_007258455.2 Sequoia sempervirens | reverse complement strand
AGGAGTGATACCCAGCTTGTTAAGCTGCATCCTAGTTAAAATTTTGTATTTTAGAGCCATCCAAGTGAAGGCTCCTACTTTTGGTAGAACATTTGGACCCCATCATAATTTGAAAGGTCATGGCTTGGTTGAGGGTGGAGAAATTAATGAATTGTATCCATCCTTAACCTTGTAGTTTCCATATTTGTTTTTTATCCAAACTATTGAAACCTGTTTAGTAGACAAGAAAATGTTCCTTTCTTTTTTAGTTCAACTTTGAAGGATAGTTTCATTTGATCTGGTACCATTATGAATTCAACATCTTTCCAGTTGTTTAGGCCATTCTCATCCATATTTAAATGCAAATAATCTCTAACTTTGTCTCCCCAAAGAGGTTTAAGAACAACTTCAATTGGGCCCCAATCACCAAGTGTTTTAAGGGGTTTGAAACCATTCCAGGAATCATCCCAAAATAGCACTTTTTCCCCATTATTTACAAACTAAGACAAATGCGGGAGAAGGACAAATCTACATGAGAATATGAAATTCCAAACTTTAGTGCCTTTTGGGAGGTTTTTCTGAGTAAAGATTTTTTCATTATCTAGAGAGTCTAGATATTTAAATCACGACCGCCTCACAGAAATCTTGGATACCAGAGTATTGCAGGAGGAAAACTTGCAACAGATGGAAGATATGGGAAGGTTAGCAAGAGAATGCCTTCATTTGGAAAGGAAGAAAAGACCATCAATGAAAGAGGTCGTGGAGGAGCTTTTCTGGATAAGAGGCGGCACAAGAAAGATAAAATTCAATGACAGTGTAAAGTCGGATGAGGTAATATATGAGCAGAAAAGAATTTCCATAGAATCATCACAAAATTCATATGAATTCAGGAGTTACGCTTTTCCATCTGCAGTTGGGAGTACATCGGAGGAACCATTCACTGCACTGACTGAGATATCAACTCTTCCTCAACAAATTGAGCTCAAAGGAGAGCATTTCTAGTCTATGTTGGAATATGTAATTTCTCTTAGTAGTTTTTAGAAGTGGAAAACTATTAAATATTGGCTAGTGAGTTTACTTTAATGTAGTATGTCAAATATCTAGAAAGCTCTAAGATCTCTATATAATGAGACATCATGTAATGTTTTATCATTAGGGTGTTTATATGATCTTATGATCAAGTGATCATGAGTAGAAGTTGGTGAATGTTGAACTATTCAAGATTTGTATATTAGTGATCTTTTATGTTCAAGTTGAATAAAATTGAAGCTTGCTGAAAATTTTAAATTAGCATTTTGAATCTATGAATATGTGTGCATTTTTAAGTCTGATTCTATAAATGTCTAATCATATGGGTGCACATCTTTGAGGCTACATCATAACAAATATATATCATAAATTTTGACTATTGAATTAGTGTTGGACTTAAACAACACACTTTGAGCTTTAACTTGTTTCTAGGTGGCTCATTTGAAATTACACTCACTTCTCTAGTAGGACCCATCTATTAGTCTGATTTTCGATGAGTCACCCAAACAAATCAAAGATTAGAGTGTGGTGTTTAAGCCAACATTTTCACTTACCAACCATTGTTGGGAATTAGATGTCTCAACCTTTCATTTCCTAGCACCGATTATTTAATTATTAATGCTGAAATTATGTTAGTTTATCTATATAATTAATTATGTGGAGTTGATGATGTCATTTGTGGGAGTCATAGTAATTTAAGTTATCTTACATGTGAAGTGGCATGGGTGACATGGTTCCTATATTTTAGGAGATAGGTGTTTGTTGATGGTGTTTTCTGCACAGCAACAACTCAAACAAAATATGATTTTCTATCTCTCTTCAAAGGTAAATCTCTATCAGCAAGCCTCAAGAGATAACCCCAAGGTCTCTAATGTCAGGTCTTGACAATGCATAAACAACTCAATGATAAATGTGAAATACTGGTAATCACAAAGGGACCTTACTACAAGCAAATACTGAATCTCAAAGCTTATCAAATTTAGCAAGATGGTGATACTTTTAATCCTAAATCTAACTTAGGTAACAAAGAAATAGAAAAAAGATAAGGGTTTCAAAGAGATTCTTAAATTTAACACTAATCCTAAGATTAACAATGCAAATGATGAAATACTTGAAATGGACCAATCCTTTAGAAACTGATTCCTGCTTGACCCAAATAAATCTGCAATCTCACAAAAATAGTGCAATCTTCTAAGGCATTAAATATTTTAAGATCATGAACATTCATCCAAAACAATCCTATTGCAATCGAAATGAACAAGCATGCACAATTGAACTAAGCACAATGAATTCAAAGTCCAGGCTAACTTTGCAAAGCAACTAACAATCTATTGGTTGCGAAATGTATGGACCAGAGATTGCTGCAACACCTCAAGCATCAAATCATAAACACTATCAATTCATCTAACATTAAACCTAGCACATTTATCAAATAAACTTAAGCAATTCCAAAGATAGAATCACAAGAACCATGCCAGATAAAATTCAACACAAGAAAGGCACCAAATCGCAATGTCTTCACTTGCATTAAATTACCCAAAGTAGCAACAATTCCAATATTCTATTACAACACTTGTTTGCTTGAAAATAAGACTAACTCCTAACTCTAAGTCTTGCTATACTACTTAATTCACTCCAATATCAAAACTATCTAGCCCTTACAAATGAGGTAGAATGCCATATTTATAGAAACCTCTAAGACATGTCGGCCCAATTAGGATTACAATAATAATAGGCCACAAAACAAGTCAGCCAAGGAGAATTAAAAATAAACAAAGTGGGCATTAAAAGCAAGTACTCCATCCAGGTCGGCCTGGGGTCTCCAACAAAGCTCGGTCCAATGCATGTGAAGGAAGAGGAGAAATAATGGGGAAGCACAAATTCTGATGAGGCATTGTATTAACTGCCTTCCCCTTTGTCCTTATTTCACTCCACCCTGTCCTACACCATTAAAAATATCTTATCCAAGTTGGCTATAGGTGGCATATTCAAAACCTTAATTCTCCTCTCAATGGATTTAATATCCTCTCTTGAATGCTCCACCAATTTATCCCATTCCTCCTTCATGGTTTGATATTTATCCATTATCACAATATAGGTGGCTACATCATCCAACTGATGTTCAGTGACTGGGTCTTCATTGGTTGGAGAATATACATCTTGCCACCATTTTCTCAACTATTGCAAGCTCAAATGCTTCGGTGCAAACCTTTTTCTACCTGTCATAACCTCAAAGAAAGAAATGCATTTATTGTAGATTTTGGTCAGGGTGTCTTCAATTTTCCTCCTCTTCTTATACACCTTCTTCAAAACCCTTTTCCTTATTTGCAAAACTTCAAACCATTCCCAAGGTTCTGTAGCTCTGGACGAAGGAAGAATTCCATCACTCACCAACTTATCTTTAGTATATTCCACGATGGTCTTGGTTTTCTGCAACAGGAGATCTACGTATTCCTTATCCTATACCAATACATCTTTTAACCAATTTATTGACCTCATAGCATCTCCACCAGTTGAAAGGATGTCCTTGATAGTATATCTCCCTTAGTTTGTACCCCCTCTAACTATTCATTGTGGCATGAGTAGTATTCTTCATTTTCTCTAGCTTCGTTATGGTTTCTTGTGGCAAACAACTCGCGCCAGATGATGAGGAGCTAATAGATTGCAAGGGCTTCAACAAGTCCTGGAAGTACTTCTTTACTTTCTCATTCTCCCTCTTCAATTCTTGCTTGGTTTGTACTTCCTCAATCTACCCAAGATTCAACACTAGAGCCTTCATACTCTTCAATCTCCTGTTCCATGGAAGTAGGCCCTAGGTTAATAGTCTGCACTGTAGGATTTGAGAAATACAAATCCACAGAACCCAATGAACACCTGCATGCAAGAAACTTGTCACAGAGAAGAGAGAGAAAAAAAAAGGGTTTGGCTCTGACAATGTGCAAAATGTATTATCAGAAAAATGAATGAATAAAGAGAAGTGAATACAAGAGATCAATCCTTATAAAAGGAGATCTAAACCTAAAGGAAACCCTAACCCTAAAGGTGAGTTCATTTAATAATTAATATTAATTATTAAATGACTAATATATGTGCATAAAGTGAATTCTTAAGAGGAGAGTAAAGTTAATTAATTACTTTACTCTAACATGCACACTATAGTCACTATCGGTTACATCATCCTTATTCTTATCAACAGTAGGAGTAGCAATGTGAACCACCTTGTAATTGGCTTCATCCCTCTCAATCTTGGAGATGACTCTGGCTTTCTTCTTTGCTTTACCCTTTCCTATATTCACCAATAATTCATACCAATTGGGAGGAGTATCATCCACAAAAATCTATTTACTCTTTAATCCTTTGTCCAACCAACCTAGAATAGTAGAATCATATTGTACATTCCTCTGTCCAACTTCATCCTGTTGATCCCTAGGCATATCTTCATTCAAAGCTTGTTTATCAGGAATCTCCTCAACTGTTTCTTCCTTTTCTTTATCATGCTCTTCTTCTTCATGTACCAGTGATGGAGTCCTAACTGGAATTTCCTCTCTCTGAGGAGGCCTATCTTCTTCACTTCTAACAGGTGAATCATCATAAGTCACCAGAGGAGACTACAACACCCTCTCTATTTTGTCCCCAACACTATAGAGCTCACCTTCTTGAAATTCTTCTCCTTCTGGATCTTGGTGACTCTCTGCCTCTTTGGATTCACCTAGTTCACTTGGTGCATTACGAGCTTCTTGGGAAGGAGGAATATTATCACATTGTTTTGTAGTAGGAGTAACTAAAGGAGCATCCTTCCTTGACACACTATCCTTAGGAGAAGGAGTTCTTGATTTTCTTGTGTATACCTATGTCCTTTCTCCAAAACTCTCCACATTTATTACTGGTGGGTCAACTTCATTCCCTACCTCAGAGGTTTCCTTCTCCTTCTCTGAAAATCTCACCATTCTTCTTCTCTTTGGCATAGAAGCACCAGCTTCTTTATCTTCCTTTTCAGCTTCATCCTTTGCTGACTTCTTTGTCCTTGAAATATGTTTCCTTTTCTTTGCAATAGGCTTAGGCTTTCTTTGTTTCTTTTCTTCTTGTACTTCCTCTGCCTGAACATCTTTAATTTTTATCGTAAAAGGAGAGCTCACCTTGACCTTACCTTTAGGATCCTACTTAGTTGACTCTTTGGAAGTGGAATGGGATTCCAAGTCTCCCATGAGATCATAGGTGCATTGCACACCATCACTTTCCAGCCCCCACATCTTATGCTTGAGCCACAACTTAGTATACTTGATCACTGGAGTCATGATCTGCTCTAATTTTGTCTTCTCTTCCTCCATCCAGTCTATTTATCCCACTGGTTTATCCTTCACTACCTCATAATCATGGCCCTGAATCAAATCTACATCATCTTCAACTTGATCTGGAATGGCCTTCACATTATATAGCCAAACCATGTTAACAGGTAGCCTAGAAAACTTCTTCCTTCTAATCTCAAATTCATCACTACACTTTGCACAATAGTCCTCTATATCATCCTTGTGACTATATTCTCTGCTAGCCTTCTTCTGTGCTTCGCCAATCCTATCAAACCTAGATCTTTTGGAATGAAAGGATAATGCAAGAGTGCTCATTTCTTCCTCAGAAGCACATGCCAAATTAATAGAAGGGATGCCTCACTAGTGCCTATCCTCAGAGGAAAATCTCCACTAAATCCAGTCTTATGCTTATCCTTCTTCACAATTGCATCAAAATCACATATTTTCCTTGTGACCTACAAAATTACAATGTGATCAATGGGATACCTAGTAAGTCGATATGGAGCCCTCTGACAACCATCTATCCTTATATACAAAAAGGTGGGAAACTGTATGAACCAAGCCCCATACCTTTTGATTAGCTCCTTGGCATTGTCAAATATCCTCATATGCTTTGCACCTTGGAGCAACCTAGTGATGTACATGGTGAATTCATCATTCACCCTCCTATAGCTTGATTTACCCAAGTGTAACTATGGATAGACATCATAGATTACATCCTTCCCAAACACACCCCTCGTACTTAGTCCTTTGTATGGATGGAACATTGCAAGCACATAAACCAAGTAGGAGGTCATTGTGAAGGTCTTCGTTTGTAGGAAATTACACATCTATTCATGAATCATGGCACTTACAACGCCTGCCCAATGGTAGTTAACATTATGCTCTATTCTCACAATAACATGGAACATCCAATTCTTAAATACTCCTGGACTTTTCAACCCTACCACCCTACTGAGAAGGGTGATAACATCATAGTATTCCTTCTTGAATTTAGCTCTAAATAGCTGCTTGGGTAGCTTGGAAAAGTGGGAATTATGCTTCTCCAACCAGGAATTGATGACCTATTAGGACTTGATGGTATCTTCCTCATATAACTTTTTTTCCATATCCATATCAAAAGCCACCACATGAGACCTATCTTGCATGTCAAAGGTTTGGGCTATAGACACAAGATTTAGATTTTCCACAATTATCCCTTGGGGACCAACTATCTTTTGTGTACCTCTATCATAGTGTCTAGAACACTTGAACACCAACTCATAACACTATACTGTAGGAGGCAATCCAGCTACATGTGCCAACCTTGATTCCAATGTCCTTATGGCCAACAAAGGAAGGTTTTGTGCTGCCATCCTTGTCTTAAACTCTTCATAATCCCACAATCCAACATTTGTATCAGTTACCTCTCACCAGATGGAAGTAAGCTTCCTCTCAGTAATTCTGCTCTTGATATCCATTTTGATTCTTTCTGTCTCAGAAACAGAAGACCCCTCTACACTTGGATCAATCACTCTACCCCTGGTTCCACTTGTCATCGCCTTACTTGACTCAGCGTACATTAAACAAAGAAACCATAATAAAGATCACATGAAACCCAAGTTAATTAATCACAAATGACATATTCAACCTCAATATAATTCCCATGATAAAAAAAATTCTCTAAAACCTCATAAGAATTGATCATATATCAAAGTTCGGGTTTTCAGTCCTCCCACAGAATCTAGGCCAAAGAGGAATTTCAGAAAATTCCCAAGTAGGCGGATCTTAGCGAAATAAACATAAAAGCATCCAATAATCATTTAATCAATTTTCATTAACTAAGAAACAACATGATACATCTTTAAATAATTCAAGTTTATCATATAATGCATAATCGCCAGCTAATAAATCATGTTATCTCTCAGTTCTTCATTTTCAACAAAGTTTCAGAGAATTCTGCCGAGGACGGAAATCCGTGAAAACAACAATAGTCTACAAATTCTGGGAAAATGAAGGAAACAAGGAAATTTCGGTAAAATCCAGAGGGAATAGAAATCCATGAAGCAGACATAACTCTGAATCCCTACACATTTTAGAAAACAAAGAGAAAACATAAAGTGGGAGGATTCTGGCAATTAAGGAATTTTGCAATGATCTCAAATTTATGAATATTGTCGTTTCTTTGCGACTTCACTCAAATTGATCGAACGATCACAAATTTGAGGAGCTTGGGCCTGAAACTAGCTTGATTTGAACCTCTTATAGATCATCTTTAAATTTGTGGCTCATCCTAAAGTAAATCGAGAGGAATTGGTGATTCCCCAAGCATGAAACCCTAAAGTTCTACCATGAATGCACAGGACAAGCTTGGGCTCAACTTACTCGTTTGATAGGTTTACAGAAGGTTTTTTATGGCCTACAAAAGTGAGCTACCTCATAATGAAATAAAAAAACAAGCTTGAAAACATCACTTGAGAATCATCAATCTAACAGAATCGAACAACCCTAACTTCAGATGTTCAATGTCCAAACATACAAAAATTCAGACTCCAAGCACACTCAGGACACCAAAGAATCACTCACATTCAATAATAAAAAGAAAAGCAATGTGTACATACCATCGATGAAGGGAGAATCGATTACAACAATAATGAGTAACAATCTTTAGCACCCTAGCAAACAATAGATGACGCCCAGGAAAATCACCACCAAATCCAAGAATTCACAAATCCAACATGCCAAATCCAGCCAAGCACTCAGGATGAAGCATTCCAGATCAATAGAGAGAAAATGATGATAAAAATTAATGGCATAAAGCTCCCCAAAATTGATTTAATACCTGTCGTAGAAATCATACAAATGAGCATTAATGCAGTCGACAAGACAGGCCAAACCGAAACTTGGGAATCTGACAAGGTGACAAAATTTCAGAGAAATCTAGTCACAACGGAATTCCACAAAGGACCAAAATCTCTGGATCATAGTGTAAATCAGCCACCACCGGGTTTTCAAGGAAACCGCAGAATTCCGGCAGTGGAGGAAAATCCTGAAGTTGAAGGAAAACCCAAAAATTGTCTAAAAATTAAGATTTTCAATATACACCATAGAGGGATCATCAATGCAAGCAAGATAAACCTCCAAGCACATGCCCAAGCAAGCAAATATTCAAAATTGAAGGGTGAAAACACCAAGAATGAAACCAAAAGGGGTCCCTGCTTTCAGCGGGGCGTGTGTTCAAAAAATTTCACAACAAATGTCGACTCCATTGAGGAAATGTTCTAGAGAATTTCAGTGACAAACTGGAATCAAGAACCTAGAATCTCTGGTTTCAGTCCTTGCATCAAGTCATCGATTTGGAAAAGTTTGAAAAATTAGAGATAAGCAAACCATTCTTGTACTAGGGTCAAAGTGTGTGCATATGTGTTCATTCCTATTTTCCTTGGTTACAATGAGGATCAAATTTGGTTTGACTAGGCTACATAAAGATTCAAACTCCAAAAGCAACCTAGATAGAGCCTCATTGCCAGTCAAGCGTCTATAGCCCTGACGAGGTTATCGTTGTGATTCCCCCCAAGCATAGGTCTACTGCCAGCCAGGCGTCCATAGCCCCAGTAGAGATACTTGGATACTCCTGATAAGTTGAGTTTGTTCATTTGATTTTCAATATATCTTTTTTATTTTTGATATTTCTTTTCTTTTCACTTGTGTTTCAACCTATGAACAATGAAGGCCACACTCAAGGCTAGGAATCACAATGGCGCTGAAGCAGAATATAAGATTTTTCACCTAAACAAACTTCATATGAACCCCTTGCAATCTTGGAATTTTTTAAAGATTTGTGTAAAATGTAAGACCCAAACACATTCCAGATTTAACTTAATCCCCTGTCTTATCCACTCAAAACACTTAATATGCATGACACCAAATAGAGGAATTTCACCAATTGACTTTGGAAAAAAGATTGAATTTTGTAAAAGAAATATTCAGAACAATCCTAGATAATAATATGATTTCCATGTAGGTGCAACACATCTAGAAGAAAGCAAGGAAACCCCCAAAGCAAGAGCAGAGAAAAAACAAACCAAACTGAAAGCAAACCTAAACTAACCAAAACAAAAAAACCAAAAGCAATGCAGAAAAGGAAACCTAATCTAACTATGTACAAGAAATGAGTTGTAAACAACTCACGATTGGAAATAATGCTTCAAGTACTGCCCATTGATAGGCAGTGGGATATCTGAACCCTAGTGATGGTTTTCAAGTGAAAAGCATTATCTCCTAGGATCTCTAAAATCTTATAAGGGCCAAGCCAAAGTTTGTCAAATTTATCGTGCTCCCCTTTTCGGTCATGTACTTTATCCCAGTAGAGAACCAAGTCAGAAATCCTAAAGGATTTTACCTTGGCTCTCCTATCAAACAATCTTTGGACTACCTCCTAATGTTTGGTAAAGTTTTAAAGGGCTTCATCTCTTTTCTCTTCAAGGTGTAATAGCTCAGCAAGTATGGCTTCTCTTTTATCCCCTTCAACATAATATTCATTAATGAACTGTAGGGTGGGGATTTTTAACTAAATAGGAAACACTGGTTCTAGCCCATAAACCAAATGGTAAGGGAATATTCCTATGGAAGTCTTGTGCCTTGTACAATCTTCCCAAAGGGAAAACCAAAGCTAGGTATGCCAATCCTTAGGATTCCTTTCTAATAGTTTGCGGATAACTGTCAAGAGATTCTTATTGGAGGACTCAGCCAAACCATTACCTTGAGGGTAATAATTGGATGCAAATTTAATTATAATTCCATGATCAAAGGCCCAGTTAGAGAATTTCAATGATGCAAATGCAGGACCATTATCACAAACAAAAGACATAGGACATCCAAAGCAATTAATAATACCTGATTCGATAAAATTGATTACCACTTCAGAAGTACATTGTTTGCATGCAAGAGCTTTAGTCCATCTCATGAAATAATCAGTAACAGTAAGAATATACCTGTGACCTATAGAGGATGGTGGATTGATTGGACCTATGAATTCCATTCCCCACTGTGCGAAAGGTTTTACCTCAAAGACTGGTTGAAGTGGAAGAGTTGCATGCTTCTCTTTGGTTGCTATAGTCTGAGACACATGACATGCCCTAACATGGTTGTGTGTGTCCTTGAACAATGTGGGCCAATAATAACCAACTCTCAGAATCTGATTTGTAGTGGACAATGCAGATCCATGGCCAGTACCATACCTGTCATGAAATTCTGTCATAACCCTTTCAGCCTCCTGCTGTCCCAAACACCTTAGATATACACCTTCATGGTTCTTTTTTTATAAGACAACTCCCTTCAACATGAAACTGTCAATCTTCAAGCACAATTCCCTTCTCTGTACATCATTGAGATGATCAGGACACTGTTGATTCAAGAGATAGTGAATGATATCATCATACCAGTCCCCTGGAGAAACATCTTCACGATTGTAATGTTGGGCTACAAGATCAAGGCCCATTTCTGCAATTGTCCTTGTAAGTCCTTGCCCTCTTACTAACTTCATGGGTTGAATCTCAATATCATATTCCTGCAACATAGTTACCCACTTAGCTTTGCGTTCTCCTAACTCATTCTACATCAACAACAACTTGATCGCAGGGTCAGGGACTATTGCAAAGACCTTGTTCTTGAGAATATAGTGCCTAAATTTTTTCACAGCTCTGACTAAGGCGTAAGCCTACTTCTCCACACTTGGGTACCTTAGTTCTGCATCTTTCAGTGGTGCACTCATAAATTCTATGGGATTCTCATTCTCTCTATTAGACTTTTGGGTCAACATACCAGCACAGGAATGATTAGAAGCAAATGAACATATGTAAAATGGCTTATCATAATCAGGACTCACCAAAACTGGAGCTTCAATAATAGCCCTTATAATTTCTGCAAATGCTTCCTTAACTTCTATACTCCATTCAACTTTAGCTTCTTCAACGTTGTATTTAGTGCCTTGACTATTTTTGCAAATCCTATGATTAACTTCCATACAAAATTAATTTTTCCAAAGAAGGACTTCATCTCCTTCTTACTAGCTGGTGGTTGAATCTTAAGTATGGCTTCCACTCATTTAGGATCAATAGCAATTCCTTTCTCAGAGATGATGTGCCCCAACAATTTCCCCTCAGTAACTCCAAAGATGCATTTCTTCGGATTGAGAGATATGCCAAACTCTCTACACTTCTGAAACACATTGCATAAATCGGCTATGTGATCACCTCTCTATTTAGAAAATATTGTCAAATCATCCATATAAATAATTATGCATTTACCGATTATATCCTTAAAAGCAATATCCATAGCTCTCTTGAATTTAGCTCCAACATTAATCAAACCGAAAGGCATCCTCCTATAAGTGAAAGTACCCCACTTGGTGGTGAAAGCAGTTTTATGTCTATCCTCATACTGTACCATAACTTGATTGTATCCAGAGTATCCATCCAGGAAAGACATCATTTGAGATCCATTGACAATCTGAAGTACTTCATCCAACGAGGGTACTCGATAATTGTCCTTTTCTAATGCTCTATTAAGGTTCCTAAAATCCACACACAGTCTGATTTCACCATTATTTTTTCTTACAGGAACTAGGTTTGCAACCTAGGTTGAATGTCTAACTGGGAATATGATTCTAGTAGACATCAGCTTCTGCACTTCCTTTTGAATTATGGGCTCTAGCAGGGCATTAATCGGTCTTTGCCTCTTCCTGAAGGGTCTTACTCCTGGCGTCAGAGGGATAGTGTGAGTTATAATTGATGTGTCATAGTTCTTTAAGTCATCATAACTCCAAGCTATCACATCCTTATATGTATGTAATGCATCAATTATTCCTTTCCACTCCTTTGGAGTACATACTTTGCCGATGAAGACATTCTTGACATCATCTTGAGTCCCCATATTATACGTTTCACATTGTCCACTGATGGAATCTTTCTTGGCATATTGATCTTGATCGCTGACCTTATCTAGATCAAAAATCCTTTCTAGCTACACCATTCCTCTAGGAATATTATTAGTCTTCAAATTAATCACCCCTTCCAAATCCATCTCTGCTTCTTGGAGTTCAGTTTCATCAACAATCTGAGAAGCAAAGACATCTAAGTTTGTGATAAAATCCAAAATATGCTTATCATCCTCAAATACCTAGAAATTTGTAATGGTTCATTGTCAGGTATTGAAGGTACTGGAGTTAATTCCACTATACACTTCTTCAATCCAGAAAGAGACAAAGGTTGCAATGTACTAGTTGCCTGAGCAAGGGAATCTGCTGTTTGGTTCTTATTACGTGGTATCAACTAAATGTTGAAGGAATCAAATCCTTTCATAAGGTCCCATACTCTATGCCTATAATTGGTCATCCTTCGGTCATGACATGAGTACTTCCTCCTGACTTGTTTGACCACTAACTCAGAGTCCCCCATGACTTGCAAAATGTTAACCCTTTTTTAGTGCCATGAGCAACCCATGAATCAAAGCCTCATATTATGCTACATTATTAGTATAATGAAACTGAAGTCTATGAGAAGCAAAGAAAGTTTTACCTCTTGGAATGATTAGCTCAAATCTTGCCCCAACTCCTTGCTTTGATTTGGATCTGTCAAATCTTAAAGTCCAACAACCAACAACTACAGACTTCCTTGTTGTATCTCTTGCACTGTTGCTACTGGAGGGTTCTTTAGAAAGCATCACTTTCTTCCCTTTGGGATCCTCTTGAATATACTAAATATTGATTTTGACTACTAGAATGGGGTTGATACATTTCTACACTTGTTCTACTGCAGCCTAGCACAAGCAATAGTCCAATTCAGAGTGGGAGGCATTATGAACTCTACACCAATTTGGCAAGAGTAATTCTTCAAAATTCATTCCTCTACCCAATTGAACTTGATCTTCAATACACTTTTAAATGAATTCCTGGAAACTATCCAACAAGCTGAGTTGATTATCTTCAGGAACATCATCACTTATTGGTTCCACCAAGGCTCTAGTACCACTGGATTTAGCTATGAGATCGATAGGTGTAGCATGTAACATAAGGATTTCTTCCACATCAGATTCCTCAAAAGGGGCTGAAAGTATGTAATTACCCATGCTCACCTCTGATATCAGAATCTCATTCGAAGTGTTTTGATATTCTGTAATCATATATTTCATCCTAGGCTCTCTTTCAATTCTGATCTGATTTGGCACTCCCTTCCAAGGAAGCCACATATGAGAGTTATCAGTTGATACATATCCATTCAAAGCCCTAGTAAATTCTCTTCCCAAAATCAGACTGTAAGCATCATGTATATCTTCCACCTGTGTATTAATAACTTTCTGAATTCTAGGGTTAGAAGCAACTTGCATATGAATCATGTTCAACTCTCCTACAACATTAACCTTAGTTCAATCCAATTGAGTAACTTTCTTTTGGGAGTCACCATGAGTAATACCTAAGGCTCTATAGACACCAAAAGGCATTACATTGGTAGAAGCACCTGAATCCAACAAGCAATTGTGTAGGTTTTTACCAAATATACAGACAAAGATCAGAAATGGAGGAGTGTCTGTTTTCCCTTGAAACAAAGTCAAAGGAGTATCCACCTGAGCAACTTGAGTTTTATCCTTCTCTTTCCCTTTATCTCGAGGTGGTATATGAATCTGATTTTGGCCTTTCACTACTTGGGAACTGGATGCTTTATTGACACTCTCACTGACTAATTTATCTTGTGATACTGAGCTAGCATTGTAAGCTCCTAAAACTACATTTCTAATAGTTGGAACACTCAATAATTCATATGCAGAGAGACTTACCTTTAGCTTCTTCTTTTCTTCCACAACATGTGTGGCTAGTTGTTTCGTACTCAAATCAACATGGGCCTCTATGGGTCATTCCACCACCCTGTCCTTGTTTGCTTCAACACTCTTTCTTTTTGATGGATCAACTTGTGCTTGTCCTTCCTTTGATAGGTATTGTTTAGGAGCATGAGTATATAGTGGATTATTACTGGCATTGGGATCTAGAGGTATGGTGAAGTTGTTTGGAGGAATAGAAGTGGTGTAGGGGCCTCTAGCATGTGGACACCTATGTCGCAAGTCCCTCGTATCATATTTTTTAACAGGATGTTGGAACGTCTGTACCTCTTCAATATAAGCTTCTTCTTCATCAATGGGGCCATTGTCATTCACTGGATTTTCATTGAACAACTATGTAATCTCATCTCCATTGCACACTTGATCTACCTCTTCTTTGAGCTGGTTTGATTCTTCTTCAGGCACATTTTCCTTGCTCTATGGAAAAGGAGCATGATTTAGCACCAACACTGATAAATCATAGGGAGTAGATGGCACCATCTCCTGGATACTTGCGTTATTTTCCACCTCATATTGGAAGATTGAAGCTGTTGTCTAAAATTTTGGACAGTCCAGTTTGGAATGCTGACTTGTTTTATGGAGCCTACACCATCTTGATAAAGCAGCCTCAACTAAATATACACCACTTGGAGGCTTTTCTTGATTGATAGGCTGGTCCAATGGGGTGGGGACACCTCCATTGTTAGGCCTTGTATTCCAAGTTCTATTTTGTTTGGGTGGCTATCTCCTATCAAACCCTTGTCCACTAGCCTGACCCCTATCAAAGTTTTGGCTCGAAGATTATCCCTTATTGTAATTCTATCCTCTGTCATTATTATATCCTCTTTCAGGATGAAGGCTTTTATCGAAATGTTGTCCTTGTTGAATTTATCAATTTTCTCTACAATGATTGGACTACATACTTCTTTGAGCAGCCTGAAGTTGATTGTTCTAATTTTTCAAATAAGTTACCTCCATATTCAGCTTCTTCACTTCAGTTAATTCATCCAGTCTCTCCATGTCAGGATTTCTATATGGAGGCTGGTTAGCATTGGTTTAGGGATATCCTACCATAGTACTGGTATTCAACGATTGGTTCAATACTTCATAATTCTGTACCTATGAGGAAAAACTAGCCTAAGGCTATGGATGGAGAGGTTGATTTACATTTTGCTAAGGGTAGTTGATTGTCGGTGGAACTTGAATCATAGGAGGTCTTAGGTGAGGAACCAGAGGAAACTAAGGTATTGGGTTCATGATAGGAGTTTGATTAGTGAGAGCCTGATTGAGAGTTGGGACCTGCCCAGGGTGAGCAATGGGTTCTAGTGATGGTAAAGGCCCAGATAGGTGTTGTCTTAAAGTAGTGCTAACCTTCACAACCTCTGCGTATGCATAAATTAAGGTAGTGGGGAAATTGTTTCTCCATTTCATGAAGTTGGTTGTCAGACTCTCAAGTCCCTCATAATAGACTTCTAAAGCAATGGCCTCATCAACATCATAAGGGGCCTGCAATTGGGTATATGCACGATGAAACCTATTGTTAAAGGACCATATAGGCTCATGGACTTCTCTCTTAATATTGGTAAACTGAAGATAAAGCTCATTGGGACTAATGGGAATCCTAAACTTCTAGAGAAATGCAGTCTCCAATTCAGTCCAATTCTGAATAGACCTAGCATGAAAATGATTATACTAGTAGAACGCATCTTCCCCTAAGGAATAAGGAAAGAGCCTACATGCTACATCCTCATGATTGATTCCTCTATCCTTAAGGATAGTTTGAAAGATCCTAATGTGTTCCTCAACAATTCTGTTGGGGTCATTAACATGGAACCTGGAACAAAAATGTTCTAGGTTCTTGGGCATAACATTGTAATTATTGAAGGTCAAGGGAGACAAATTGTTGGGAAGGAAATCCATTGGTGGAGGAGGAGGTGGTAATGACTGATTTATGGCTTGTTGGGGCTGCGGAATAGGAACAACCTCTAAATCAGATGAAGATGGACTTGATGAAGATGAGGATGATGGGGATGATGGAAGTGGCTGGGTGGATGGTGATTCTTCCTTTCTTCTAGTCCTTCTTGACCTTGTAGGAGCTGGAAATTCTTGAAATTTCTCTTCCCCTGGAGTAGATATGGTTCTTCTTCTTAATATTTCAGGAGAGATGGCAGACATAAATTGATCCAGCTTGCTTATTGACTTATTCAGGCCCTCCCTCTAGCGCCAATCTGTTGATGGTGTTTTCTGCACAATAACTCAGATAGAATATGATTTTCTATCTCTCTTGAAAGGTAAATCTCTATTAGAAATCCTCAAGAGATAACCCCAAGGTCTCTAATGTCAGGTCTTCACAATGCATAAAAAACTTAGTGATAAATGTCAAATGCTGGTAATCATAAAGGGACCTTACTACAAGAAAATACTGAATCTCAAAGCTTATTAGATTTTCCAAGATGGTGATACTTTTAATCCTAAATCTAACTCAGGTAACAAAGAAATAACAAAAAGATAAGGGTTTCAAAGAGATTCTTAAATTTAACACTAATCCTAAGATTAACAATGCAAAAGATGAAATACTTGAAATGGACCAATCCTTCAGAAACTAATTCTTGCTTGACCCAAATGAATCTACAATCTCACATAAATAGTGCAATCTTCTAAGGAATTAAAGATTTTTAGATCATGAACATTCATCCAAAACAATCCTATTGCAATCGAAATGAACAACCATCCACAATTGAACTAAGAAAAATGAATTTAAAGTCCAGGCTAACTTTTCAAAGCAACTAACAATCAGTTGGTTGCAAAAATTATGGACCAGAGATTGTTGCAACACCTCAAGCATCAAATCATAAACACTATCAATTCATCTCGCATTAAACCTAGCACATCTATGAAATAAAATTAAGCAATTCCAAAGATAGAATCGCAAGAACCATGCTAGATAAAATTCAACACAAGAAAGGCACCAAATCACAATTTCTTCACTTGCATTAAATTACCCAAAGTAGCAACAATTCTAGTATTCTGTTATAGCACTTGCTTGCTTGAAAATAAGACTAACTCCTAACTCTAACTCTTTCTCTACTACTTAATTTGCTCCAATATCAAAACTATCTAGCCCTTACAAATGAGGCAGAACGCCATATTTATAGAAACCCCTAAGACATGTTGGCCCAATTAGGTTTACAATAATAATAGGCCGCAAAACAAGTCAGCCAAGGAGAATTAAAAATAAACAAAGTGGGCATTAAATGCAAGTACTCCATCCAGGTCATCCTGGGGTCTCCAACAAAGCTCGATCCAATGCATGTGAAGGAAGAGGAGAAATAATGGGGAAGCACAAATTCTGATGAGGCATTATATTAACTACCTTCCCCTTTGTCCTTATTTCACTCCACCGTATCCTGTACCATCAAAAATGTCTTATCCAAGTCGGTTATAGGTGGCATAGTCAAAACCTTAATTCTCCTGTCAATGGATTTAAAATCCTCTCTTGAATACTCCACCAATTTATCCCATTACTCCTTCATGGTTTGATATTTATCCATGACTGCAATAAAGGTGGCTGCAACATCCTACCGATGTTCCTTGACCAGGTCTTCATTGGTTGGAGAATATACATCTCGCCACCATTTTCTCAAATTTTCCAAGCTCAAATGCTTCAGTGCAAACCTTTTTCTACCCGTCATAACCTCAAAGAAAGAAATGCATTTATTATAGATTTCGGTCAGGGCGTCTTCAATTAGCCTCCTCTGCTTATACACCTTCTTCAAAACCCTTTTCCTTATTTGCAAAACTTCAAACCATTCCCAAGGTTCTGCAACTCTGGACGAAGGAATAATTCCATCACTCACCAACTTATCTTCAGTATATTCCATGATGTTCTTGGTTTTTTGCAATAGGAGATCTACATCTTCCTTATCCTATGCCAATACATCTTTTAACCAATCTATTGATCCCATAGCATTTATACAGGTTGAAAGGATGTCCTTGAGAGTATTATCTCCCTTAGTTTCCTATAACTAGTTCATTGTGGTATGAGTAGTAGTCTTCATTCTCTCCAGCTCTGTTATGGTTTCTTGTGGCAAAAAGCTCACAATAGATGATGAGGAGCTAATAGAGTGGAAGGGCTTCATCAAGTCCTGCAAGTACTTCTTTAATTTCTCATTCTCCCTCTTCAATTCTTGCTTGGTTTGTACTTCCTTCCTCAATCTACCCAAGATTACAACACTAGAGCCTTCATACTCTTCAATCTCCTATTCCATGGAAGTAGACCCTAGGTTTATAGTTTGCACACTATAGTCACTACTGGTTACATCATCATTATTCTTATCAAGAGCAGGAGTAGCAATGTGAACCACCCTATTATTGGCTTCATCCCTCTCAATCTTGGAGATGAATTTGTCTTTCTTGTTTGCTTTACCCTTTCCTATATTCGCCAATAATTCATCCCAATTGGGAGGAGTATCATCCACAACAATCTATTTACTCTTTAATTCTTTGTCCAACCAGCCTAGAACAGTAGAATCAAATTGTACATTCCTCTATCCAACTTCATCCTATTGATCCCTAGGCATATCTTCATTCAAATCATGTTTCTCAGGAATCTCCTCAACTGTTTCTTCCTTTTCTTTATCATGCTCTTCTTCTTCATGTACCGGTGATGGAGTCCTAACTAAAATTTCCTCTATATGAGGAGGCCTATCTTCTTCACTTCTAACAGGTGAATCATCATAAGTCACCAGAGGAGACTATAACACCCTCTCTATTTTTTCCCCAACACTATAGATCTCACCTTCTTGAAATTCTTCTCCTTTTGGATCTTGGTGACTCTCTGCCTCTTTGGATTCACCTGGTTCACTTGGTGCATTACGAGCTTCTTGGGAAGGAGGAATAATATCACGTTGTTATATAGTAGGAGTAACTGAAGGAGCATCCTTCCTTGACACACTATCCTTAGGAGAAGGAGTTCTAGATTTTCTTGTGCATACCTGTGTCCTTTCTCCCGAAATCTCCACATTTATTACTAGTGGTTCAACTTCATGCCTTAGAGGTTTCCTTCTCCTTTTGTGACAATCTCACCATTCTTCTTCTCTTTGGCATAGAAGCTCCGACTTCTTTATCTTCCTTTTTAGCTTCATCCTTTGCTGACTTCTTTTTCCTTGAAATATTTTTCCTTTTCTTTGTAATAGGATTTCTTTGTTTCTCTGCTTCTTGTACTTCCTCAACCTGAACATCTTTAATTTTTACCGTAAAAGGAGAGCTCACCTTTCCCTTACCTTTAGGATCCTTTTTAGTTGACTCTTCAGAAGTGGAATGGGATTCCAAGTCTCCCATTAGATCATAGGTGCATTGCATACCTTCACTTTCCAGCTCCCACATCTTATGCTTGAGCCACAACTTAGTATACTTGATCACTGGAGTCATGATCTGCTCTAACTCTATCTCCTCTTCCTCCAGCCTGTCTATTTCTCCCACTGGTTTGTCCTTCACTCCCTCATAATCATGGCCCTGAATCAAATCTCCATCATCTTCAACTTGATTTGGAATGTCCTTCACATTATATAGCCGAACCAAGTTAACAGGTAGCCTGGAAAACTTCTTCCTTCTAATCTCAAATTCATCACTGCAATTTGCCCAATAGTCCTCTACATCATCCTTGTGACTATATTCTCTGCTGGCCTTCTTCTATACTTCACCAGTCCTATCAAACCTAGATCTTTTGGAATGAAAGGATAACCCAAGAGTGCTCATTTCTTCCTCAGAAGCATAGGCCGAATTAATAGAAGGGCATGCCTCACTAGTGCCTATCCTCAAAGGAAAATCTCCACCGAATCTAGTCTTATGCTTATCCTTCTTCAAAATTGCATCAAAATCACATATTTTCCTTGTAACCTCCAAAAGTATAATGTGATCAGTGGGATACCTAGGAAGTCTGTATGGAGCCCTCTAACAACTATCTATCCTTATATACGAAAAGGTGGGAAACTGTTTGAACCAAGCCCCATTCCTTTTGATTAGATCCTTGGCATTGTCTAATATCCTCACATGCTCTGCACCTTGGATCAACCTAGTGATGTACATGGTGAATGCATCATTCACCCTCTGATAGCTCGAGTTACCCAAGTGTAACTATGGATAGACCTCATAGATTACATCCTACCCAAACACACCCCTCGTACTTAGTCCTTTGTATGGATGGAACCTTCCAAGCACATAAACCAAGTAGGAGGTCATTGTGAAGGTCTTCATTTGTAGGACATTACACATATGTTCATGAATCATTG
>VDFB02243784.1:0-23920 GCA_007258455.2 Sequoia sempervirens | reverse complement strand
TAAAACACCGATGACATCCACTCAGGGTTCACCTGACAACCTATGACGACAGGGTGCAGATTACCCACTTCTAGGGTTAACTAGATCCAAAGACCTACCTTAGCTCAGATGGTGATTCCAGGGTACATACAACATTGCCTCTCTACTCAGATGATACTTCCCTGCTCTCGAGCATTGCGGAACGTTTTCCTGCATCCAACTCCAACCAATGAAGAAGGATTAGATTATCATCTCATTAACGTTAAGATATATTTCAATCAAATCAATTACTGCAAGATATAACTTCCTTTCCAAGTTCACCACAATATGAACATCTAGGAATAACATGATACATAATCCATTGCATTTCCATAGCAAAACATAAGATTTCTATCATTTATGCATAATTACACAACATATGCAACATTCAACATTCTTTAAGCAACAGAACTTAGAGTGTTTATAATTCATTAGGGTGGGATGTAACATCTCTCCCCCCTTAAGAGTCATCGTCCCCGATGATATTGAGTTTTATACAAACATGATAAATAACAAAAGAGTCTTAAAAAGGCAGCTCATAGTCCTCTAAAAGATGAGGGAATCTCTGCCTAATATCCTGGAGATCCTCCCAGGTGGCACCATCCTCAGAATACTGGTCCCCCTGGACCTTACATTGAATCACTTCTCGATTTCGTAAGCGGATCTTACGCATCTCGAGTACCCTGCTGGGTTCGATCGACACCACTCCTGGATCCTGCACCTGTAAGGCATTCCAGTTAATTATATGGTTACTACCAGGTATATATTTCTTTAAATAAGAAACATGAAAAACATTATGCATTCTAGACAGGGCTGGCGGTAGAGCAATCCGATAGGCCACAGGATTGATTTCCTCCAATACATCAAACGGTCCCACATATCTTGGCGCAAGTTTGGAGGATTTTCCGAATTTGATAGCACTCTTCTGAGGTTTAACTCTTAACAACACTTTGTCACCTATAGCGAAATGTCTGGGTGTTCTCTTAGCATCTGCATAGCTTTTCTGCCTGTCATTTGCTTCAGCTAACCTTTTTCTAATCACTCTGATTTGTTCTTCCATTTCTGAAAGCATCTCAGGGCCAAGGCTAATCCTATCTTCTAGCTTATCCCAGCTTATAGGAGTGCGGCACTTGCGCCCATATAATGCCTCAAATGGTGCCATCTTAATGGCGGAATGATAGGTATTGTTGTAAGCAAACTCAACAAGCGGAAGATAATCTTCCCATTTATATTGCTGATCCATACAGTAAACTCTCAGAAGATCCTCTAGTACTTGGTTCACCCTCTTTGTCTGACCATCTGTCTCTGGGTGATATGCAAAACTAATGTTCAATTGAGTTCCAAGGGAAGCGAATAGCGTTTGCCAAAACCTTGAGGTCATCCTAGCATCTCTATCTGAGATGATCTTTTCTGGAACCCCATGCAATCTGAAGATTTCTTGTACAAATTTCTTTGCTATTGTTGGTGCTCCATCGGTTAGGTTTCCTGGTATAAAATGTGCAACCTTGGTGAGCTTATCCACCACCACTAAAATGGTATTATGCTTGTTTCTGGACATTGGAAGTCCTTGTACAAAATCCATACTAATCACTTGCCACTTCCATCCAGGAACTTCATGCGGATACAGTAAGCCTGCAGGGTGAAGGTGCTCAGCTTTAACTCTCTGACACTCTAAGCATTCTGCCACATATTTCGCAGCATCTCTCTTCATTCCCTTCCAAAAATACAAGGGTCGCATATCTGCCATAAGTTTAGTCACCCCAGGATGTCCAGAATAGGGTGCATCATGGATCTCATGAAGAACTAGTTTTCTTAACTCCCCAGCATCCGGAACGTACATTCTTCCTTTATATCTAAGTACCCCATCAGTATCAAACTGAAATCCGTCATACCTGTGATCTTGAGGATCCTTCAATAGGGCTAGCTTAACTTGCTGATAATACCCATCTTCTATAGAGGATTGAAGGACTTGTTCCCGAAAATTGGTATGTACTGATAACATGGAGGTTATATGTCTCCTCCGACTTAGGGCGTCTGCTACCCGATTTTCCTTTCCTTTGATATAGCTGATCTCAAAGTCATAATCAGAAATTAACTCAAGCCACCTTCTTTGCCGGGCATTAAGGTTGGGTTGAGTGAATAAATATTGCAATCCTCTGTGATCAGACCTTAATTCGAAGGGTTTTCCTAGCAAATAATGCCTCCAAACTTGTAGTGCGTGAACAATGGCAGCTAATTCAAGGTCATGAGGAGCATAATTAAGTTCATATTCTTTCAACTTTCGCGATTCGTACGCAATGACTTTTTCATCTTGCATGAGAACTCCACCCAATCCTTCTCCCGAGGCATCCGTGGTAACTACGAAATGCCCTTCTGGATCAGGTACTTGTAAAATCGGAGCTGATGTCAATTTTTCTTTCAAAACCTCAAATGCTTCTTGGCATTTGTCCGTCCACACAAACTTCTTTCCCTTACGCTGAAGTGAGGTAATAGGGCAAGCAATCCTAGAGAAGTTAGCCACAAATTTCCTGTAATAACCAGCCAACCCCATAAAACTTCGGACTTCTTGCACGTTTTTCGGCTCTGGCCATTCCATAATGGCCTTGATTTTAGTTGGGTCCACTGCAATACCCTTGGCGGAGATAATGTGCCCTAAATACTGTACCTCCTTCTGGAAAAATGAGCACTTAGACAATTTGCCATACAATCTGTTTTCTCTCAATCTTTGTAACACAAAGCGTAAATGATGAAGATGCTCCTCTTCGTTTTTGGAATAGATCAGAATATCATCCAAAAACACCAAAACAAACTTATCCAGGCAATCTCGAAACACGCTGTTCATCAAATTCATAAAGGCGGCTGGGGCATTTGTTAACCCAAAGGGTAAAACTGTAAATTCATAATGCCCATATCTTGTTCTAAAAGCTGTTTTATGGATATCTTCCTCTTTAAGTCTCAGCTGATGGTATCCAGACCGGAGATCAATCTTTGAGAATACCGCTGCCCCACGTATTTGATCAAAAAGGTCATCAATACGCGGTAGGGGATATCTATTCTTAACAGTTACCTTGTTGATCATACGGTAATCAATACATAACCTTAGGGTTCCATCCTTCTTCTTAACAAATATAACTGGGGCTCCCCATGGTGAGACACTGGGTCGAATTAAACCCTTTTCAAGGAGCTCCTGTAACTGAGCCTTCAGCTCTAACAGCTCAGTAGTAGTCATACGATATGGTGCCTTGGATATCGGTTCAGCACCAGGTTGTATGTCAATTGTGAAATCGAATGCCCTTTTGGGTGGTAACCCAGGTAACTCCTCTGGAAATACATCTGCAAACTCTCTCAAATAGGGGTATTTTTCCCATTCTGAATCTTTTATTCCTACCCCTTTTCCAAAATCCTCTGTTGCAGTTTTCTGAGACTCGAAAAACATCAAGTCGTCAAAGAAAATTGCCTCTTGAGTCTCACAAGGTTCAATGACTTCTTCCATTTTAACTGCAAAAACCCGACAACCCTTACGCCTAGCTCTCTTAAGTTGCATTGCAGATATTTGTCTTATTTTGATAGGTCGTTCTATCCCTTGAATGAACACCCTATGACCCTGATCATCTAGACACTCCACCATTTTGGAAAAACAATCGACTCGAGCTCTATGCTTCCAAAGCCAATTTATGCCGAGAATAACATCATATGCGCCTAAGGGGGCTACGTAAAGGTTCACCTCCGAAGAAAAATTGGGTAATTCAACCTGGGCCTCAAACAGGCATTGCTCTACCAGGGCTTTGGACTGGTTAGCATACTCTACAGACCAAGAATTTTGCATAAAGCCTGCTCTTCTAGATATTTTACTCATGATCCTAGGTGACACGAAACATTCGGTAGCTCCAGTATCAATTAAAATTGTGACAGGGGTCCCAAACAGCTTACCTGATGTTTCAATAGGGGTGATTTGGTATTCCGCTTGCCGGTTGTCAACCGCTGCATGGATACGTTGTTGGAATGCCGATTGCTGGGAAGGTAAAGGATTCCCTCGAGGAGTTGGTCCTGCTGTCTTGGTGGGGCACTGATTTGCATAATGATCCCCACCACATGTGTAACATCCCCCAGGTGGACCTTTTCTCTCGGAAGTCCTCCGGTCTTCATGATTTTTCTTATTATTATTATTGCCTTGATTATTTCCAGACTTTCTGTCCCTTCGATCCCGGCTTTTGTGATCCTTAAACCCCTTGTCGTTCTTATGTTGGCTCTCTTGCTTTTCTCCCTTCTTCTTGAATGATTTAGGGTTTGCGGCTAATTTTTCTTTCTTTTTCTTTTCTTTGTCCGCTGCCATAGATTGCAGCCTTTGTTCCTGTTTAATAGCTTTCTCGTAAGCCTGGTCCATGGTAGTTGGACCCAACAGATCCACCTGTCCTCCAATTTGGGGTTTCAATCCCAAGATAAATCTCCGCACTCGAAGGTATTCGTCACCATGATACTGCGGAACATATTTGAGCAATCTAATGAACTTTTCCCAATACTGGTTAACTGAGAGCTCTCCCTGAGTTAGATGATAAAATTCGGTTAGCTTCTGATCATAATATAGCTGAGGAAGCCACCTCTGTCTAAAAATGGAGACAAATTCTGACCAAGTTAGCCCTTTAACCCTTGGCCCTATTTCAAGCTTCTTGCTTGTCCACCAAGTGGACGCTTCTCCAGATAGCTGGTAGGCTCCCCATAAAGCCTTTTTGTCATCAGTATAGTCCCTGATCTCAAAATACTTTTCCATTTCTACTAACCATGCCTCAGCGGCATCTCCAGAATCCGCTCCATCAAATTTTGGAGGAACTACTTTCCTCATGTCTCGTGACAACTCTATCGCCATCCTTTCTTTCTCAAGGTTGTGGGTTTCTTCCCCAACTGTCTCATCTTCCTGCTCGTGAGGAATGGATTCACCCTCATGGCTTACTGAAACTCCCCTTCTCAAGGGTTCCTGATTGACTCTTTCGGTTTCCAAGTGAGTCACTCTGGCTCTTGTATCTTGCAAGAGTGCCAGTAACTGATCAATTTTATGCTCGAGGTTGCCAGAAGACTGGCCCACCTCTCGCCTTCCTTCGGGGTTACTGCGTGTCCGCATAGTTAAGTTTATCAACTACCTGAAAGTTTCATTTAACGTTATATTAGTTAAGAGTTCAACTCCATTTGTTTGCACATAAAAATATCGCAATCTCATATCATGTTAATTACAATATTAAGGAAAACATTAATCACATTCCATAAGTTCTTGTTTAACCAAACACACAATATAGTTTCCATTATTAAGCAATACTGCTTACAATTTTATTTATCTGCCCTTCGGCTTACATATAAAGGATGGTTTTCCATTTTATTTAGGGAGTTAGAGGAGTATAGTCTTCTGACTCGTCAGAGCTTATAATAATTATTTCAGGGGGTTCACGCACACGCAGGTGCTCCCCTTCGTTCTTCAGTCTTTTGGTTGGGTTGGTGCAGCTGTTCTCACTTGGAACATGGCGTGAAGGAGAAGGTTTTTGGTTCCTCTCGGCTGTTTTCTTGTCCAATTCAGCTTGGACAGAAGCTGCGGATCTTTCGGACCACTTGATCTCTGCTTTCACGTCTCGGATTCTCTCCATCGCACGAGAGAAAGTTTCGTCATCTCGCATCCAACCTTCGCCATCTACATTATTGCCTTCTACAGTCTTGGTCAAGGCTTCACGTTCTTTCTTACACTGCAGGTAACGGGCGTTCCCTGCCATAGACTTCCGTGCAGTCTGTTTAGTACGTACCATATCTGGTACAAGGCATCACATGTTAGCTTATAAACATTATTCGGTTGTAACATCATGGCGGACTCCTAGGCCCTAGTGTTTTAACCCCGCTCTGATACCACATGTTAGAACTCCAAATCAAAGTACAATAAACAATAATCATCTAAGCATCATTGAGCGCATTTTTTTTTTTTAAATGCAGAACAACATTTTCCATAATTAAGTAATCATTTACACATTACAGAAGAAAATGAGATCTGATATCATTTCAAATAAGTACAAAGCAAGTACAAGAGAAAGGTTAAGAAGTCCTCATCTGTTCAGCGTCTTCCAAGACTCGGCTTGCCAACTGAAGGATTGAGGGAAGCATCATCTGAGTGCTTTACCTCCAACCACGGACTTATTCAGTCCCCCGCGCACACCTCCCTACTGGAAGGGGGCCCTGCCCTTCTTGCGAAAGGCGATGTTGGACTAACCCTCTAACAGCCATCTGAGCTCTGGTGGTTAAACCCTATCTAACTGGCACTGCCTGACTACCAAGGATTCCTTCCTACTAAGCCGACATTTCTGGCTAGCTAGATATCTGAGTTTTATGTGAGTGTTAGGGCAGCCAGTGGCACCTGCCCTACTATGGCCATAGTATTTGCACTACTGTGCTACTCACCCACCCTGCTCGACTTGGAAAGGCTTATTCAAACTAGGGCTTCTGGAGAATACTTCTCCGTAACTTTCTCAATTCTGGACACCTGTCCTAGGGCATCAGATTTATGACCTTCCTAGGGTTTTTCTACACTTTCACACACTTCTTGGCTACCTGCCATACCAAGAATTAAAGAACTAGTTCCGGTAGACGTTACCTGTAGAACATCTGGCCATACGTGTACAAAGGTAGCACACTAACTACTACTTTGTATTTAAAGGTTAAGCAACAATAAGTTTCAGCAGTGCTATGTAAGAGCTTCACTATATAGTCATTACATGAGCTCAACTAACTCATTGAGTTAGCCTGCTTAAATTTTATCTTATATTTGGCAAGCGAGCAAGCACTTATACTCTTTGCTCTTCATACCTTGAAACCGCCATTAGTCAACAGCGATGTTTAATGCGCGTCAGATATTTGATATTATCTATCGGGCTTACGTGATGTCTGATTTGTCTGCCTGTGTCCCGCCAATGTGCCATGACGTGAAAGCAACTCCTCTTCACCTATTTCATAAGCACGCTATACTACCGCTTTTCATACAATATGTTGACAATGTTCAATGAAGATTTAAAGAGTTTAGCACTTTATAGCCATTAACCCAATATAATATGTTAAACAGAGTGCTAATAACGATAAGAACAGTTTGTCTTTTACTATTTATTCTTTCTGCCATCCAACATTAGGAGTCAAGACAACTGATTTAATTTTACTTTCTTCCCATCTTAATTCACTATATCAGAGAGTGTTTCAAAAAGATTTTATACACCTTCTCCAGAATTTATGGGCTAAGTATGAAGTGAGAAATTTATTATCTACACTCCAGATTTCTTCCTCTAGCAAACTCAGTCAGAAAGAAAACAGAAAGAAGACATAAAATACTCAGACATGCGCACTTCTTACTCCAGAAATACTTAGACAAAAGATAGTATTTTATACTCAGTTATACGCATTTCTAGAGTCTGCAACCTCCTATGAGTTTAGCATTAGTGCTACAGCATACACACATCACATGACTTCATATCAGACAAGAATATAAACAATTTACGTGCCTGTGACAGAAGCTTGGTCAACCACGAACTCTACAGAAGCCAATGCAAGTCACTATGTCTGTTACTTCTTCAGAAGACGTCTCTGCTCTTATGTAGTCCCGCGTGCCCTCCTGGTACGTCTATTTCAAGGACAAATTTTATTTCTTTCCCCGTAAAACTTTCTTCTCCTCTCTTTTCCCTCCGTATCTCCCTTCCGTATCCTCTTTTCCCCAAAAGAAAAACCTCCAAAAGATAATTTTTGCTTCCCCCGTATGATTGTTCCAGGTCGTTATAGAAACTACCTTCGCACTTTCTTCCACCACACCGTCCATAAACGTGATTTCAGGGATTCCAGACAAGGTTAAAGAAATTTCAAAGACATTTGGGTCCATTACCCCTAAAGGACGACATATAATCTAGATCCAAGGAGATTCAAGATAATTTGCAAACCCGCGATTTACTTCCAAACTACCAGCATCACCAGTCGCCTTCACAAAACACATTTAAAATGTTTTCATTGAAATAAATCCACGCCATTTATGGTGCTAGATTATCAGAATCAAAATATGGCGATTATTCACCCCTGTTAAAACGGGTTTAAACTCATTCTAGAGAAATTACACTAACAAAAATATATTTAAATTAATTAAAATATAAATTCGTCCACAACAAGATTATTCCTAATTATAATTCCAAACCTAATATTTATAAAATAATTTCTCTTTATATGCATTAAAACATTATTTAGTTTCATTCGCATAAAGAATAACAATAATAATAATAATAATAATAATATTTTATTATTATTATATATATATTTAGTTTATAAACTTTACCAAGCAAAGCTACTTGAACGGTACGATTACCGAACACGAACCCAATTAAGTACGTCAACGTCCTAAGAGACAAAGAACCGATTTCCACGCCCTTAAAACACCGATGACATCCACTCAGGGTTCACTCGACAACCTACGACGACAAGGTGAAGATTTCACACTTCTAGGGTAAACTAGATCCAAAACCTACCTTAGCTCAGATGGCGATTCCAGGGTACATACAACATTGCCTCTCTACTCAGATGATACTTCCCTGCTCCCGAGCATTGCGGAACGTTTTCCTGCATCCAACTCCAACAAATGAAGAAGGATTAGATTATCATTTCATTAACGTTAAGACATATTTCAATCAAATCAATCACTGCAAGATATATATATATATATATATATATATAACTTCCTTTCTACGTTCACCATAGAATGAACATCTAGGAATAAACATGATACATAATCCATTGCATTTCCTTAGCAATAACATAAGATTTTCATCATTTATGCATAATCACACAACATTTGCAACATTCAACATCCTTAAAGCAACAAAACTTAGAGTGTTTATAAGTCATTAGGGTGGGATGTAACAATGGCACTGGGATGGCCACCCAGCCTTTAACAATGACTGCTTGTAGAAAAGTCAATGGGTCCTAGGCTAAGTAGCCGTCGTGTTCGGGTTCTGCCCTGTCTGTTCGGTTCGCTCCACGGCTCGCAAAATTTTGGGGGTGGGGTCTGCCTGTTTTGGGTTCAAGAAGATAGCCATAAAATATATAAAATATATATATATATATATATATAGATATGCAGCCTAGAAGCATGAATTAGGATTAGAATTTACTTTTAGAATATCACATAACTGATAACATCATATAAACAACAAAACCACCATAAACTTGAATGTCATTTAAAACATGCGTGATAAATATTCATTGTTCAAACTTCAAGCTCAATATTACAACACTTTCAAAGTTTTAATCATCATATGGATTCTCTAGATCATACATATCATTGTCAACATTGACATTAGATGTAGTAGGAAGACTAGATGAATCACAAGTGCCAATGGCACCATCACTAGCACTACTAATGTGCCCATGCCCCTGTTGGATATCCTCAGGCTCATCCCCATATGCAATATGTTGGGAATTGCAAGCATCCAAGTCAGTATCCTCTGGCACTATATCCCACAACTTCGTCTCCCCGTCCTTGTAGTTAGGTTGTTTGTGTGAAAGGAGACGCAAGTTGGAATGCACATATACTAAGTTCTCCGCTTTTTTTGACAGCAATTTATTGCGATTTACTGAGTGGATGAAAGAATATGTGCTCCAATTCCTCTCAGATGCGGATGAACTAGCAACCTATGAAGACAAAGTAAACAATTAAAAATTTATAAATGGAATTATGAAACTTTTAAAACTAAAATATGAAAATGTATTAAACTTACTTGTGATAAAATTTTGATTGCAAGGGGCTGCAAATTTTGGAAGTATTGTCCATGGAAGTACCACCAAGAATGAACATCCTTTAAGAACCTATCACGGGAGGCATCAACATCTAGATGATTTGAGTGCACAAAATTAGTGAACTCATCCGTGACTACACTCCGCAAATCTCGATCAGGGAAGAGTCTCACAAATGCTGCCTTGTACCCTTCAACCACTTCTAAATCTCTATATGGAGGAAGCCTTCCTGGTTGTGAAAGAACCTGAGAGCTGTAGTATTTTGGAGTCAATGCAAAGGCAAGAAGGTGTAATGGAGTTGTCATTTTGTTCCATCTTTCTTCAACAATTGTATGCACTTGTTTGAAGAAAGTCTCTTTAGGGTCTTGCTCTCTTGCATTTATGATGCACTTGATCTTCTCAATCATTGAGTCTATACCATCATATATTTGTCCAATGCATGGCTTGTCCATGTCAGTATAGCGAATCATACTCAAAATGGGCTCGGTGAAGCTAAGGAGATACTCCACACGATCCCACCATGAGTCATCTAATATCAGGCTCCTAATTCTTGTTGCTCTTTCAGTGCCGCTTTGCTTCCATATAGACCAATTGGTGCTAATTACCATGCTAGAAAGTGCTTGCCTAACTTTCACAAGTCGTCTCAAGACGATTGTATTAGAGGCAAAGCGGGTTTCTGCAACCTATTGCAAATTAAAAAAAATTAATACTTAAAAATAAACTTTAAAGAAGAATTTAAATTAGATTGAACAATCAAATTATGAAAATCAGAAAATGACAAATGTAAATATTACTTCTCTTACCTTCAATAGCTCCAATTTTGAAAATGTTCTAAAGATCCCTTGAGACAAGTGGTGGTTGGTGACAAACATCTGAATGTCCTCAGCCTCAGTATACAATTGTTTGATCCATTCAATTTTATTCCTAATCTTTTGCAGCATAAGATTGAGTGAATGGACCGCACAAGGTGTCCAAAAGATATGTGAATATCTTTTCTCAACCAACAACCCTGCAGCTCTACAATTCTTTGCGTTGTCCGTTACAACTTGAACAACATTGCGGGCTCCCACTTGCTCAATGGCTGCAATAAGAATATTAGCAATAAATTGCCCATCTTTTACTTGCCCCTCACACTCCACGGCTTTCAAAAACATTGCCCCTTTAGGGGACACCGCTATGACATTGATCAAAGGCCGATTTTTTGAGTCCTTCCAACCATCTGAAACAATGGACACACCTGTCTCAACCCATGAATCTCTTATTGGCTTCAATGCATCTTCAACCAACTCAACCTCCTTATCCAATAAAGTGCTACGCACCTTCTCATAACTCGGGCCCTTGTACCCTTTTGGAGCTTCAATAACCGCTCTCAACATCTCTTTCCAATATGGAGAACGAACAACATTAAAAGATAGTCCATTGGCATATACGCATCTTGCTACACATTGGTCGGCAAGGGCTCTACTCTCATTTTGAAATGCAACTTCCAAAGGTCCCTTTGCTCTCTTGTTTGCAAAAGGTTGTGCACTTTGAGCTTGAAGATTTGGAATGGCCATAAATGGGTTGTCTTCTACCACAATATTGGGATTGGGATTAGATGGGGGCTGCATTCCCTTTGATTTTTTATTTGACAAAGGGTGATTTCCTTTTTGGGCTTCCCGTTGATTTGCTAGTTCTTGCTCCATAATGTATTTTGCAACTGTCTCAGGTTGAATAGGGGCATCTTTCTTTCCAGGGCAAGGTGAGATGCCTTTTCCACTTATGCCACACAAATGTGCTTTCACCCTATGGTATGAACTAGAATATTGAACATCACACCCATTGCATTTCCAAACATAACCACCACCACCTGGAAGCTATCTTATCATTTCAACATACTACCATAGAGGAGAATTTGCATTTGTTTTGAACTTTGGGTTTGGTTTAGCTATGGAGCCGGAGGTAGAACCCATTGACATTGTGATTCCTATGGCAATTTGTTTTGTAAACAACACATTCAAAATTTGAATGAAAACAAAATATAATAATTTTTTAAAAATTAAAACCTAACTCTTTTGAATCTTGCACAATGTATACATTCATAGAAGAACAGAAAAAAAAAGATGCAAAACAAAGTTTCTGTTTGTAAAACAAAAAAAAAAGAATGAAAAAATGAGAAAAAAATGAGAAAAACATACCTTTTTGCAAAAATAATCTTCAACAATCTTTGTAGCAGCCAATGAACACTTGCAAATCTGTAGGAATGGCAATGCAATCGTTGTAGAAGCTTCAACAATCAATCTTCAACTCCTTTTGTCAATCCAACAAGTTAAAATAAGAAGTCAGCCTCTTGAAATGAAAATGCTTGTTTGCAAAACAAATGAATGAAAATGAGGCAGTTTAGGTGTTTAACATGTTTTAGAGGTCACTTTTAGGGTTCCCATGGCGTGGGTCAAAGTCAAAGGGAAGAAAAATATTAAAAAAAACATAAAACATGCACTTTTTGCCGCCCACACGCCCGGGTTCGCTTGTTCGCCTTTTGCCCGGCCACCGCTTCTTGTTCGTGTTCTTTCATCATGTAACTAAGGCTCCAATGGAAGGACCTCGCCGAACCAAGAGAGGATCTGGGACTCCTATTCTACCTGTATGTAACCTGACCAGACCTGCCAAACCTCAAGAACCGCTACATAGTCCTAGGTTTACCAACAATTGATGTCCACCATAATCCTTGTGAAAACTGCATAATAGCCAAACACCAAAGGAGTGCCTTTCCAAATGCAGCAACCTACAGAGCCAGAGATCTACTAGAGCTAGTGCATACTGATCTCTGTGGTCCCATGCAAACAGAGTCTATAGGAGGGAGTTGTTATTTTTTAACCTTTATTGATGATTGGAGTAAGATGACCTAGGCATACTTCATTAAGAACAAATCAGACACCTTTGACAGATTCAAACAGTTTAAAGCAATGGTAGAGAAACAAAGTGATAGACAGATTAAAGTTTTAAGGTCTGATGGAGGAGGTGAATATGACTCCAAAGCTTTTGCAGCATATTGTAGTGAACAGGGCATTCAAAGACAATTCACCACCAGGTACACTCCATAGCAAAATGGAGTGGCAGAGAGGAAGAATCAAACAATTATGAACATGGCAAGGAGTATGTTAAAAGCTAAAAACCTATCAAATGATTATTGGGCAGAGGCAGTTGCATGTTCAGTGTACATCCTAAACAGATCACCTACAAAAAGTGTAAAGGACAAGACACCTGTAGAAGCTTGGAGTGGAGTGAAACCAGATGTAACAAACTTGAGAATTTTTGGAAGTGTAGCTTATGCTCACGTGCCTGAGGAGTTAAGGAGAAAATTGGATGATAGAAGCGAGAAGTGTATACTCATAGGTTATAGCAATACATCAAAAGCCTACAAGCTGTATAATCCAATTACCAAGAAGACAATAGTGTCTAGAGATGTGAAGATTCTTGAAGATAAGGCATGGCATGAACAAGATGGTGGAATAGTTGAGAGTCAAATTGCTCCACACACATTTACACCAGAAGATATAGCAGATATTGAGCAGCCAAGACAGAGTCTACCCAGATTGCAGGTTCCAACAGCAGCAGAAGAAAATCAAGGACAGCAAGTGCACAGTCCTTCTTCCAGCAGTGATTCAGACCCTACAATAGCAGAACTCAGGAACCAGAAGACCAAGACTATTAGAGAGATATATGAACAGCAAGACAATAATGAACAGGTAATGTTTGCCTTGATGTCTAGTCAGCCTATATTTTTTGAAGAAGTAATTAAAAAGAAAGAGTGGGTAGAAGCCATGAACAATGAAATAGCAGCCATAGAGAAAAATGACACATGGGACTTAGTAGACCTGCTACAAGAGAAAACAAGAATAGGAGTTAAGTGGGTCTACAAAACAAAACTTAATGAGAAAGGCCAAGTTGAGAAGCATAAGGTGCAGACCGAATGTATAAAACTTCTTGTATTAACATAAAAGAGGTTAGCAATTTATAGAGGTATAAAGCATCAATAATAAAAGTATTCACTTAATCGCAGTTATCAGAGAAACAGAATAAATAAAAGACAACAATATCGACTATTAACAAATATAAGAATATAATTTATTCTAACACCCTCCTTAATGGTCAATCACAACACCAAGTTGCCCCCGAATTTTACAAATTTATCCCGCCCGTAGATTGAGGAATGTCTCATCTGAATCATTGCCCGAACATACCGCACCGAATCGATCCGCCTTTCCCACCGCGAATGTGGTGAATGAAGCTCAATGATGCTTGGTAATGCCTGCTGGAAGACTTGGATTTTGCCGCTTTGAGCACTTTGCAGCATCTTCATCTCTCAGTCAAAATATGCCAGCAGTTTGCTTGACAAATTCCGAATGCAGGACTGCAAACCTGCTTCCACACCCATGGAGAAGGGGCTGAAGTTGTCAGCCAACTCTGATTCACCTCCGGTCGATGAAACAACCTTCAGGCAACTAGTGGGCAGTCTCATCTATCTCACTGCCACTAGACCAGACATCAGTTTTTCCGTGAGCTACATCTCTCGCTTCATGACAACTCCTAAAGTTGATCATTGGATTGCAGCAAAGCGAGTGCTGAGATATGTTAAGGGCACTTCCGACTATGGCATTCTGTATGGCAGATGCAAAGATCCAAAGCTGATTGGTTACACAGACTCAGATTGGGCAGGTTCAGTGGATGACAGAAAATCTACTTCTGGGTATGTATTCAGTTTGGGTACAGGTGCTGTAACATGGACCAGCAAGAAGCAACAGGCAGTGGCTCTTTCCTCGACAGAAGCTGAATATCGAGGAACTGTTAAAGCAGCATGTGAGGCAGTTTGGCTTCATAGGATGCTTTCTGACATGCACATGTCACAAGCAGGACCTTCTCCTTGTACAATCGACAGTCTGGCAAGTTTCAAACTGCCAAAACTGCCTTCCATGAACGTATTCACATGTTGAGCTTCATTGTCACTACATTCGCCACCGGTAGAAGACGACTGTCGCCACTGCAGAGTTCCACGCCACTCATCAGACATTCTCACCAAGTCTCCGAGTCTCTATAAATTTGTAAATTCAAAGTAACTAGGTTGCTGACTGATTGACCATTAAGGAGGGTGTTAGAATAAATTATATTCTTATATTTATTTAATGGTCAATGTTGTTAGATTTTTCGTCCTCTTCCTCCATCTTTCGTCCAATGGCTTCCAACTGGTCTCGAATCTCTTTGATCTTTGTCAGATGCTCTTGAAGAGTAGTGTGCTTCTCATCCATCATTATGGAAAAAAGCATGTTCTTAAGAAAAAATGCACGACTTTTATCTGACGTTTCATGAAGATCCTTCAAAGTTGTCCATACCTCAGCAGCTGTTTTGCCTGACGGTACTTGTGGCAGTTGATCGTCAGTGATGGAAAGCTTGATGAGCATGATGGCTTCCCGATTGCGTTCATCCCATTTATCCTGATCTTTTCCAGCTACAGTGGGTCGAGGTGAGTGCCCCAAGACGACCTGATCGAGACAACGATATTCAAAGATCGTCAACATACGCTGCTTCCAGGTGTTGTAATTCTTCCTGTTGAACTTCTGGCTGCTTTCGAGCATTATGTTCGTGAGAGATGCCATCACGTACCTCGCGGTCAAATTGGTGAAGGCAAGATAATGCAAAGAAAACAGAAATACAGAAACCCGAACACGGATTTTGAGGTTTTACTAAAAACCCAGAGATATGTTGTTAGTCTTTTTTGTTGTTACTGTTTCTACAGTAACTTGCAGTTAGGTAGATACTTTTAATATCTACAGTGCTTTATGCACTCTATAAATTGTAACCTCTTTTTATGTTAATACAAGAAGTTTTTTACCATTTTCTATCGTAGCCTGTAACAAACCCTAAAAAATTGTGGCTCAGAATTCAATTTTTCGTTAGGGTTTCAAAACGCTTGTGTGCCCTAGTCGCTACTTACCGTGGTGTCTTCTTGTGGCTCCTGCCTCTTCTTTTGACTTAATTTTCCGTCAACAATGTAAACGCGCCATTTTTCTCTCGGCTTTTTGTTCTTTGGTCATTTTCTTTCTCTACCATTTCAAAAAAAAGAACAACATTGATGACTATTAAATAAATATAAGAATATAATTTATCTAACAAAGACTAGTAGCCAAAGGTTTTGCTCAACAGCCTGGCATAGACTACGAAGAGACATTTGCACCAGTGGCAAGATTGGACACAGTTAGAACAGTATTAGCAATAGCAGCAAAACACCATTGGTCAGTTTACCAACTAGATGTCAAGTCTGCATTTCTAAATGGAATTTTGAATGAAGAAGTATATGTTGAACAACCACCTGGATTTGAGATTGAAGGACAGGAACATAAGGTTTATAAACTGAAAAAGGCCCTATATGGATTGAAACAGGCACCAAGGGCATGGTATAGCAGAATAGATTCTTATCTACTTAACAAAGGGTTCAAGCGTAGCAACAATGAACTTTGCTTAGCAGCCTGGCATAGACTACGAAGAGACATTTGCACCAGTGGCAAGATTGGACACAGTTAGAACAGTATTAGCAATAGCAACAAAACACCATTGGTCAGTTTACCAACTAGATGTCGAGTCTGCATTTCTAAATGGAATTTTGAATGAAGAAGTATATGTTGAACAACCACCTGGATTTGAGAGAAGGACAGGAACATAAGGTTTATAAACTGAAAAAGGCCCTATATGGATTGAAACAGGCACCAAGGGCATGGTATAGCAGAATAGATTCTTATCTACTTAACAAAGGGTTCAAGCGTAGCAACAATGAACTTTGCTCAGCAGCCTGGCATAGACTACGAAGAGACATTTGCACCAGTGGCAAGATTGGACACAGTTAGAACAGTATTAGCAATAGTAGCAAAACACCATTGGTCAGTTTACCAACTAGATGTCAAGTCTGCATTTCTAAATGGAATTTTGAATGAAGAAGTATATGTTGAACAACCACCTGGATTTGAGATTGAAGGACAGGAACATAAGGTTTATAAACTGAAAAAGGCCCTATATGGATTGAAACAGGCACCAAGGGCATGGTACAGCAGAATAGATTCTTATCTACTTAACAAAGGGTTCAAGCGTAGCAACAATGAACCTACATTGTACACAAAGACAGACTTGCAAGGTAAAATTCTAATTGTATGTATCTATGTTGATGACTTGTTATACATTGGTAATTTGCATCTTGAGGAATTTAGGCTTGCTATGGAGAGAGAATTTAAAATGACCAATCTCGGTCACATGAAGTATTTTTTAGGCCTCGAAATTGAGCAATCTGAGCAGGGTATTTTCATCAGCCAAAAGAAGTATGCACAGGATGTGTTGACCAAATTCAGAATGAATAACTGCAAGACAGTTAGTACTCCTATTGTTCCAAGAACCAAATTGAGCAAAAATGATGAAAGTGCAGCAGTAAACTCTACATCATACAAGCAGTTAGTAGGGAGCCTAATGTATTTGACAACAACAAGGCCAGAAATTATGTTTGCAGTCAGCCTTCTTTCCAGGTTTATGGAGTCACCGAAGGAATCCCATTGGAAGGCAGGGAAGAGAATATTAAGATATATTGCAAGAACAACACAGCATGGTATTTTGTACACAGGTTCTGAAGACAACCAGCTCATTGGATTTACAGATAGTGACTTTGCAGGAAGTGTTGATGACAGAAAGAGCACCTCCGGTTATGCATTTTGTTTGGGCACGGGTATAATTTCATGGGCGTCCAAGAAGCAGCCCATAGTCACCATTTCATCTGCAGAGGCAGAGTACGTAGCAACTACATCAGCAGCTTGTCAAGCTGTATGGATGAAGAGATTAATAAGTGATATTGAACCAGAAACAAAGAAGGAGCCAATTACTATCTTTTGTGATAACAACTCAGTGATAGCACTTTCCAGAAATCATGTTTTCCATCAGAAGAGCAAGCACATTGACACCCGTTACCACTTCATTAGAGAGCTGGTCAGAGATGGAGAAGTTAGTCTGCAATTTTGCAACTCTAAAGATCAATTGGCAGACATATTTACCAAGCCATTGGCAAAAACAAACTTTGAATTTCAAAAACAACAATTAGGAATTGTCAGTGCTGAAAACATTGTAATGAAAGTGGAGTCAAAATTAAGGGGGAGTGTTAGATGTAATTATTGACGCCACCTATAAACGCCACTCATGTCTTTGTTTTTTGTTAAGTTCACGCATAGTAGTCAGGGAGTTAGTTATGGTATTTATTGTGAACATTAATGAGCTCGAACGCTCCATCCTTTTTGCTCTGTTTTTACTCTGTATTTTCCAGATCAGTTTATGTTATGCAATCTGACTTTTGTGAATATTCTGCCTCTGCTAAAATACTGACAATGGGGAGCTTATGAAGATCTACTAACCTGTAAATGCTTTTAATTTTTGTTTGCCAATCCTCCTTTGTGATGAGGCGGCCTTCGCCCACACATTACCCTGCACAGCTGCATTGCTGCCATCATTACAAGTTTGGTTCTCTTTGTACTGAGAATCCTCATCTATAGCATTCTGTGAACGAGATCTAAAGAACCTCTTTCCTTCAAAGCTCCGTCTGGAAAAGCTTGGTTTTGTCGTTCATTGTGGAATTCTTCCGAAGTGAGCTCATTCCCAATTGTTTTCACCTTCCTCCTATCGTTCAGATCTCTATTCCCATTAATCAGAAAAGCACCTTCGGGGTCCTCCGACATCATCATCCTCTCGTATCGTTTTTCTTCTTCCTTCCCTGAAATCCCCATTCTCCTCTCGGAAATTCGTTCCCTTGAAGAGATCAGCGATGGCTTTCTTTAGCCGCCTCCCCTAGAGTCACCTGGCATGTCTCATAAACAAAAGGACTTAAATGGATAATTTCTATAGATTTCGCAACCTATCTCACAATAGAAGCAAAAAGATAAGACTTTAGGCCTGCGTGATAATCCTGGACTATGGAGGAGTTAGAGAAATGCAGATCTCCCTTATTCCACCAGATCCATCCTCCCCTCTCTTTTTTTTTTTTTCACATAAGTAGCTGAAGGAGAATTTAAGATGGTGTCTGCTGCGCAATACGCCAGATCCTCCCCGAACTCCAACTTTCCAACCGGCTGAGCTTCTCTAGAAAACGATCTATTATCTACACTCTCCAAATCCCCTCGACTAGTTTGATGCATGATAACTATCTCTCTTTTTTTTGACTAACAATCGTCGCTCAAAACAAAAGAGATCAATTGAGTTAAAAACTACCAGCTAGGATGAAAGTGCAGTAGGAAAGATAAGGTCACCTCCTCATCTATCAGTTGGAATGTTTAAAACCTTAGTTCATCTAAGTCTTGCAAAACCTTTTTAGACGCATTGGAAGGGAAAATGTTCACCATTAAAACCCTACATTCACCCCAGAGATAACGTGAAAGTAGGAGCTTTTAAAGGAATAACAGTTAATAATTTTAAAGACGTGCATGCAAAACATGGAAGCTTAAATAAGGTTTCCAAAATTATAAAATAAGGGAGAGGGACCGGTGGTGGATAGGGCGATGTTAAGCAAGGGGTCCATGTCAGCAGCATCCAAGTTGGACGAAGTTTTTTGCCATGTCCTTTGATTGTTGAACTGGCACTCTCCCTCCCGCCTTCCCCACCCATTTTTTTCTTAGCAAAATTCAAGCACGTTTACCAATGTTTTCGGGACATTTTTCAAAAATTGCCAAAAAAGTTGTAAAATGTGTCATTGACCGATAATGGACATCTGTATCACCCTTCGTGGGTTGGCACCAGGCCAGTATTGGCTCATTACACTCCTAGTAAATGTGCATTAATCGCCTAACATTCCACTGCCATCGGTCTTAGCGCCTACCACCTTGGCACACACACCATTCACTTGGTCTTGCTTTAGCTTCACAAAAACTCGATTCATAAAAACATTATTCATTTTGAGCGGTTGTATTGATGACTAGTTATGGTTAGGATGGACACGGATGATGGCGAGGCCATGGGCAAATATTGGTGATGCATTTTTCGAGCTTTTTGTATTTATCAACACCACATTTGGCATAAGGAAACCATTTACCTTTTGGTTACATAGGTGAAATTGTGTTCCAACCTCACACAAGCAATAATTACACATTGCAAGATTTTTCAGGCTTTTACTTGCAATACTTTTTTGTTTAAATAGCTTTAGTGCACAAGTAATGATTTCCTCGTCTGATGAGGCTTTGTTGCAGCTTTATTATGGCTACTTCTGTGTATATATATGTATACAAATATATATGTATATATGTATACACACACACACACAAATGGCGAACAAATATAATTTTGCAGCAATATTGCACTTATATTATGGCCGACTATGTGTATATGTGAGTATACAGATATATATGCATATATATGGTCGACTGTGTGTATATGTGTACATATATATGCATATATATTTGTGTATACACACATATACACACTATTTGTGTATACACATAGTCGGCCATAATATAGCCCTTTCTTTTCGTTTATGTACCTATGCAATTTGTATATGTATAGTGGCAGTATTCGAAGTTATTATACTCTTCACTAGTAAGAGTTTTTTGCAGGATGTACACATATACACACATATACACACAGTCAACCATAATATAGCCCTTTCTTTTCATTTTTGTATCTCTGCAATTTGTATATGTATAATGGCAGTATTTGAAGTTATTATACTCTTCACTAGTAAGAGTTTCTTGCAGGTAATATATGGCCAACTGTGTATACACACACACACACACACAGTCGGTCAATTACATATTACCTTTTCCATACTGCATTGTTTGTTAAGGGTTTCATGCACCTATGTTTTGGCCGACTATTTCCATTGTTGTTGTGAACCCTTCGCTCAACAATTCCCGACCCCCATCATCCTCTCAGCTCTGTCCATCATCTCTACCTGAATGGTCGAGTTTTTGTCAATATTTCATATCCATTTATAGGATTTTCGTAGTCAATTTTGTAATTATTTAACTTATCTAAATTTGGTAATCATTTTAGTTCTTTAATTGACATAACATTTTAATAATATTAATAACATATATTAATATAATATTTAAGAAATTAATATTATAATAAACATTATAATATTATGTATGTATTGTATACACACACACATACATACATATGTGTGTGTATATGATACATACACATACATACTTACATATGAATTGCATTATGTATGTATGTATGCATAGTAGACACACATACATACATATATACATGCATATGTCAATTCATATACACATACATACATACATATGAATTGCCATATGTATGTATGAATGTATGTGTGTGTGTATACTATGCATACATACATATGGCAGCTCATATGTATGTATGTATGTAGGTCATGCAGGTAGCCATACATAAGGCATTCATATGTGACATACATACATTATTCTACTATGATGTATGTATATATGTATGGAAACCAATCATACATACATACATACTCAGCCAAAAGATAGGTGCATGGCACCCTCAACTATGGAGTGTATGATAATGTTCCAATACTGTCAATATAAATATGCAACTTGCAGAATTACAATTACGTATGGCAGATATATATAGAAATTGATGTTTCATACAACCTTGTCCATTTACATTTATATGAATTCGATGTATGCTTTAATTTATATTCAATTACAATCACAAGTATGACAAAGTTGTTTCAATTCATATCAAGGTGTTGGTTGAAGTTATATATAACACATCTTAATGCTATATCAGTTGGTTGTTTTGAGTTATTCTTAAAAATCATGATGTTGTATCAGAAAATGACCTCAATTATTACTATCCAATCACTCTCAATCTTACATGTATGAATTTGTTGTTTCAATTTGTATCATTCTTTGATTTGTTAGAGTTAGAATTGGGGTGTGATAGTATAACATGCATTTTTTGTTTCATTGCACACACACCTTTGATCATTTGCAATCAACTCAAATAGATGCATGGTTAGTTTATTCTTCAATTACTCTCACTCTTACATGTATGAATTTGTTGTTTCAGTTTGCATCATTCCTTTTTTTGTAAGAGTTAGATTTGGTGATATGATAGTATATCATGCATTCTTTCTTTCATTGCATGCACACCCTTGATCATTTGCAATCCACTCAATTACATGTATGGTTAGTATGTTCTTCAATTAGACTCAATCTTACATGTATGAATTTGTTGTTTCAATTTGTATGAATATTAATTCTCCCTAAAGAATTGTTGAATAGAGATACAATTAACAATAATCAGACGTGGTTTTTGAACTCTCCCCTTATTGAAATATGTTGCAGTCTACCATTCAAAGTGAATTGGATGATTACTGCAACATAGTTTAACACTAACGAAGACTTCAAAAAATTGTGTTTGATTATTGTGTTGATCTGAATTAGATGTATGGTTTGTTTGTTCTTCAATTACACTCACATGTTCAAATATATTGTTTCACTTTGTTTGTTATTTGAATGTCCATACATTCATATATATAATCAATTAGCATGATCACCTAAGAGTTATAAGAGTTAGAATTGGGTATATGGTAGTATAACATGCATTGCTTGTTTCATTGCATGCACACCGTTGATCATTTGCAATCTACTCAATTAGATTCATGGTTAGTTTGTTCTTCAATTACACTCAATCTTACATGTATGAACTTGTTATAGTTTGTATCATTCTTTTATTTGTAAGAGTTAGAATTAAGGATGTGATGGTATATCATGCATTTTTTGTTTCATTGCACATACACCCTTGATCATTTTCAATCAACTCAATTAGATGCATGGTTAGTTTGTTCTTCAATTACTCAATCTTATATGTATGAATTTGTTGTTTTAGTTTGTATCATTGTTTTATTTGTGTGAGTTAGAATTGGGGATGTGATAGTGTGTATACTTGAGTTTTACCTATTCTAATGATGCAAAACAATTAAAATGTAATGTAAAAACACAAAGAACACCTCAAAGATTAGCCTAAGGAATTGTTAACACAAAGATATAAAATGAAAGAAGATTGCAAATGATTATACCTTCTCTTTGCAGCTGAAATTCCTTGGTTAGCCCTTGATTTTGAATACTTGTGTGCTCCTTGGATGGCTATTGATATGACTAAATGCAAGATTGACTATATGATGGGATGCAAATGAAAATGGCTAAAATGACTTGACTAAGTAAGAGGAAATGCTTGTGAGTTGAGTGTTCAAAATGAGAACATGTAGGTGCAAAATGACTAAGTGTTGAAAATGCCTTAGAAGAGAGGGTATTTACAGAGAAATTTGAATTCTCTAGAGAATTCAATGGTTGAGATTTATCCAACAAGGCCAAGATGAAGGGCTAAGGTGAGTTGAGGACTCACAAGCCCTCACATCTTGACATGTGGAATGTGAAGTGGTTAAGGGTGTGATAATGTGTAAGTGAGGTGGAAGGAGAGTACATTATGTGGAGGAAGGATAAGTACCTTGGGGAGTGAGAAGATTTCCTCAAAAAGGAACTTCTTGTCCCCAAGTGAGAATGAAAGTGACATTTGAAGAATTTTGGAATTCCTCAAAAATCTCTATGGGAAATGAGAAAGTGGTTGAGAAATAAATATGAACAAAAATTGTACTGGGAGAATCAATGGATAAGAGAGGGTCTCCAAAAAGGTGGGAGTTGGTCACATGTGGATGAGGTGACAAGTCCCATGTTCTAGAAGTCTTGGAAGGATAAAATGTGAATTAAAAATTCACATGGGGAGGAGAGAGACCTAGGATGAATAAATGTGAATTAAAAATTCACATAGGAAAAAGGGCCAATGCCAAGAAAAAAAAATGGAAAGGTTGACTAAAAAGGGATGCTAAATGTGGCTAATGACCTTTATTAAAGTTGTGCAAACACATAATTAGGATAATTAATGGAAGATTAGAAGTGAGTGGAAAATGTAGGAGGATGTGACATTAATCCTTGATTAAGAGGATGCACATCCTAATCATGAATTAATTAAATTAATCCAGATTAGAGAGGGATTATGGAAGATGTGACAAGGAGAGAGAAAAGAAGAATGGGTGATCCCACAATAGTGGTTTACAATTTTTGGCCAAACT
>VDFB02243781.1:0-27478 GCA_007258455.2 Sequoia sempervirens | reverse complement strand
TTGGCAAATGAAGCAACAAGAGACTCTTCAAATTCCAAGAAGTTGAATCACTTCAACTTCCAAAAGGGATGCCACCTTTTTGGCATTTTACTTTTTGAAATAATATAATATTACTCAACCTCCTTTTTCACTTTGCAACAATAAAACATTTAATAAATTATTAAATGCATAATTGACCCCCTTAATGGCCCCTCTTTTAAAACAACATGAAGTTATTACTCCTAGGCGTGGGGTACAACTGAGAAACATGAAATTTGACTAAGTATAAAAACTCAGTCCATGGAGATAACCAAACCAATGCCAATACTGAAACCGATGGATAAGATGACTTGAGCGAGTCACGATGATGCTATCGCTAAATTTAGACTTTTTACCAAAATAGCCAATCGCTATAAATAGTAAGTTCACATCAAAACAAATGTAGTTTCAACCAACATTATTGAATTGCAAAGGATTGAACTGCTGCTAGACAGATACTGCCAAAAGATAGACTTGCTAACAATAGTGAACTGCTATAAATAGTAAGTCTGCACAACAACCTCAGAACGCCAACTGAGCAGTATCTGAAAGAGGAAACCCTAATTTTCTGCCTCAGCTTAGCCTACGGATTTTTCGGAAATAGGATAAATCCAAATGAAGAGCATATGGCCAAATGGGGACATTACACATCATTTCTATATCTGACCGAAGCTACCATAATTCAACACTCCCTCTTAGCTAGGGAAGATAAACACTAACCAAGTATATAGTGATATCACCTTACTCGTGATATCAGAAGATATGGAATGCTTCTAAGAGAGTCAAGTCACTTGACATTCTTCATAACACATCTTCATTATGGTATGTGCACTGACATCAAGTCTCATGATGTCTACCATAATAAATCATGGCATATCCATGGATACATTTATCCACCATGATTATCCCATAAGGATCATAATGATCTTCAACTGATATCAAGTCTCATGATATCTATCAAAATGTCCAAGAGATACTATCATGACATATCCACGGATATCAAGTCACATGATATCCATCATGATAGTGAAACTAATCATTGTAGGGTCGTCACTTTACAATGTCAAATACAAGTGTTCATTATCAGAAAGATCGTCACCTTTCAATAATGTACACAGGGGGTGAGGGCCCATAAAGTCATGGAGTCACACTCATGACAAAAGAGTTTACACATTAAACATCTTTTAAATACATTAGTACAAAATAAACAATTTGAGTTTCAACAATAACTTACATTCCAACCATACCAAGTTTCTTCCTGAAGAGTTCAACTTTAACTCTGGAGAGAGGCTTGGTGAGCATGTTTGATGTTTGATCATTTGTACTAATATACTCCAACTGGATCACATTCCTTTCTACCATGTCTCTCACATAGTGGTAAGGAATCTCTATATGCTTTGATATATCATGGAATACTGGATTCACTGAAAGCTTAATACAACTCTGATTGTCACAGTGGATAATAGTAGGATTCAGGGGCTCAACAAATAATCCCACAAGCAATTGTTGGAGCCATACTGCTTCTCTTGCTCCCATAGAGGCTGCAATATCTTCGGCTTCTGTTGTACTTAGTGCCACAAAAGATTGCTTCCTGCTACACCAGGATATCATTGCAGACCTCAACCTAAAACAACATGATCATCTTCTTTAGGTTCAGGAGGCTCCCTCTGAATCTTCAAGCTTGCATCAACCTCCTAACCTCATCGTCCAAGATTGCCTGCAACACTAGCTTTAGAGAAATGGTTTCCAATGCACACCTCTGTAGAGCTTCAGGCGTGTCCTCTTCAACCTCGTCCCAGATCACTCTATTCTAAATAGGTTTGCGGAGCTACCAATGTCAAATTCATATGACAGTCTTGAGCAATTCTAATCTCAACAGCTGAAGGGATCTTCTAAGGATTTAGCACCTAGCTTTGCAATACAGTAATCTTCACTTCTTCTCAGTGAGTTACAAAACTCCCTTTTGACCCCTGCTTCAAAGATTGCAAAGAAGACTTCTGGAAGTGAACTCCCTCTAGCCATCAACTCAGTCCCATGACTGCAAGTTCTGATTTCATGCTTGATCATTTCTTTGGTCAGAATGACTTCCTCATAAGATGCCACAAGCTTTTCATCATTGAGCAATCTCTCATTACCTTCTTGCTCCTAGATTTTTCCTAGAAGCATTTTAGATAGTGATTTCTAACAGTTTATAACTATCCAAAGAAACATCAAGGCTGGAATCATACAAAGTTTACTATCTCAGGTTATAGCATGAATACATAAGAATTTATGAACAATATTGAAACATGAATAAGCAAATCAACCTATAAAAGAAATATATCAAAGAGTCATAAAGAAGGAATAAAGAACTTATCTTTATTGAATTTTGATATAACTCTTTCTTCCATCTTTTGATCCTCTCAAGAGTGCTAATCTCAGTAAAAAAGATGGTCTGCTCAACTCAGATTTCGTAGACACATTATGCAGCCAGCATATTCAACATAGGGCCAAGCCTCTCAAGGCACCATCGTGGTCCAGACACATAGAGAATGGTGTCGATGTCACAATCGAACTTGCAGTTCTCTTTTCCGTTTCTGAGTCACACTCAACAATCTACGCAACTAGTATGAAGCAATTCACAATGATAAAGTGTCTTCCAAAGGATCTAATTTCAAAGATCACTATTCATGAACTTTACTACACACATGAATAAATAATTGACATCAGATCTACTCAACTCAGCAAATTGAGATTTATCTAAAAAAATAAAAATAAAAAATAAAAATAAAAATAAAAATGCTTATCTAGTAATTCGTTCAACAGTAACGAACAGTACTGTTGATTGAGAGCCCATTCAGGATTTATAATATCCCCGATGTCGCCAGATTGTAAATCACGGCTCTTAAATCCTTTGATTCTGACAATCATGCGTGTCTAGTGACTTAGCATCAATTGTTTCCACACAACCTGCTATAGGAAAAAGACAACACAAAGCTTTTGACTCTAACTAGGTCCGGAAGATAATGATGGAGCAAACAATTGTTATGCTGCGGTTTCAAGCAGTGCCTCCTAGGAGTATAGACACTCATCGATGTCATGACAATCAACAGTGCTAGAATTGCAGCGTCAGTGCATACACAGAGTCAGACACTGATATATTCATTCATAGGGAGCAAAACCAAGTAACATCACAGAATCCTTGAAGGGTGGAAATCGCCACTGCCTTTTCAAAGGGACACGAGTGATATCTTTGAGCGAGCCTTAAATGAACTCCAGGTGTCGATAATAAATGTCCAGTATGATATCACGATGCAGGTTACAAACACGATCCGTGAGCAGAGTCGCTGAGACTAAGGGTTCCGTCGCACTTGGATGAGGTTTGCAACAAGATTGAGATCTTGTGAGCGCTCATCAGGATGACTGATGACAGTCGCGGCTTCAGAATGACGCCGACGTATAATCTTGTTTCCACCTCAGGTCCCGATAGCATCCACAAATATACAGAGATTCCATTTGTTTCCATCGCCGATACACAATGATCTTGTAAACCTTCCGTCTCTGCCATCGTGGAAAACTCCATTGTCTTTCACGACATGAGCACTCCAATTATTCATAAAATATCAACGATGAATTCAATCTGGCATTGAGTAATCCGGCAACAACAATCGCAAATATGGTCCAGTGCATAGACGGATCAACCACAGGAACTTCAACAGAGCCCGATGGTTTCCAATAATTGAATTATTCCCGACAAACTTGATGACTGATATTCCTTCTATGTATACATCGAAACTTCACGGAAATAGCAAAATAAAGGTTGTCGTTCTTAATGATGCCTCTAGGAGAGTGAAAACATATGAAACCGTTGTTAGATCTAGGCATTACAGGAATACGCGAATGAAGGAGATCCTTCTCGTGAATGGTGCCGCTCAGCATTACAACATTGCTTGAAGAGATAAAAATCTCGACCACGGTGGCAAATAAAATGAATAAAATAACAACTTCGCTATATCAACTTTGACGGTAATCATAAAGAGCGGAATGATTCTTCATCAATGGTAATAACAATGACCAAAACAAAGAATTCGACCTCCAGACTGTATAACAAATTTGATTGCTTAAATTCTTCTATGAAATTCATAAATCTGATCGGATCTTCACAAAAGCCTGGCTCTGATACCATGTTAAACTTTCATGATCAGATTGTATGCACATAATGTTGAACTTGAAAAAATAAGAAGTTGATGCCTGCCAAATCAGTATTGAAAAAATACTGATCATGAATTCACAAGTCTGAATTTTTCATTAATGGTATTCAATCGACAAGAGCAGAACATTTATTGATTTTGATGTGTCCCATTGTGGATCAGACTTACATTAAATATATAAGGAAGAGACACATCCCATGAGCGGACATGTCTCCACAAAGTGGAGGCATGTCCGTTCATGAGATGTCTCATGAATTGTGCCTTTTCATCTTAACTAAACACCCGATCTCTAATCGGAGTTTGTTACTTAATAAACATAAATGCTTACCAAGTTCGATCTGAATTTATCTTGCACAAATAAATAATATCCAATCTGGAAATGATCACCGATAATGATGCTCGATCGGGATCCTATATGAAAACACGAAATGCTAATAATTTGCAGTTAATAACCTCTAAATGTAGATCGATAGTATACTTGGAATGTAGTAGATTCCGATATAAATGATAATATATACAGTTAAAATATATATGTGTGTATACATATGTCAGTACATACTGACATATATATACACACACATATGATCATCATTTCTATATATCCGAAGCTACCATAATTCAATAGATACAATTGCTCAATTTGAAACCCCTATATACAGAAAAATATAGAAGGGCTTAGGCTTGTCTTCCGCCGAACGGATGATTCGAGCAATGTGGGCTGCTTGACAGTCCCTTCTTCACAAACTTAAGAAGTGATCCACTTGCTCTAGGATGATCTTGGAGATACTCGGCTGAGAAATCTGCACTTTGTTCTTCATCAAGGCATCTACAATGTCAAAATTTGTGAGGACGAGTCTTGAGCAATTACTTTAGCGTTCTCTTGAGAAGGCTTGATATTAGAAGTAGAAGCTACTTTTCCTTTTTCTTTTTCTTTCTGTAACCTCAGTCTCTCTTCTTCTTCTTCTTCTCTCTGTGCTTTCAGATGTTGAGCTCGTGTAAACACAGGTGCTGAATGATTTTCAGGATTTACTGCAACAGAATACTGACGTATATCTTCTTCTTCATTGTCGGGTTCACTTTCAAAGTATCCCGTTGCGGAGTTGCCATCGAAGTTGTCCGATTGTGGTAAGACAACATTCGAACTTGGAATAGGTATGACACTTGGGCCCGGTGCAGTTTCTACAAAGCCCATGATCTCATTCATTCTTATGTTTTCAGGGCACGTGAAGCCGACATGTTCATCGAAATCATGAAAAGTGCAAAACACAGTGTTCTGTGTGTTGTCAGCCGCTTGCCTTGGTGGAGGTGGCCCTTGTGGCCTGTAATTGTTGTAAGGCTGAAAGTTGTTTCTCCTCGGCTGATACGGCTGCCAAGGTTGATATGGCTGTTGTGGTGCTTGATACTGTTGTGGTGCAGGCAGTGGAAGTGCTGGTGCAACCTGAGCAAGAGGTGTCTGCTGGATAGGTATTTGCCTTTTGAGAATAGTCATCTCATTGGCAACTTTTTGAAGTAATGGATCTGCAGAGCTCTGAACCAACGGCCTGATGACATCTCCCTTGATCTTACCAGAAGTGATCATGTTGTCTTCAATTTCTATGGCACCATGTTGTGCATTCTCTAGTTCTATCTCATTAGTTGATTTCAGGAAAAAGGCTATCTCAGATGGTAATGCGTTGACAAAACTGCTCAACAGGATCTCAGGTGATGGATTGAGTGTGTACGAGAGCCGAGTGACCAGGCGGTTAAACCTTTCCACGAACTCCCTCATTGGTTCATTGTCCTCCTTTTTTGAATTTGAAAGCTGAGAGAACAACTGGTGACTATCTTCAGCTGGCTTGAATCTTGCAAGAAATTTCTCAGTCATTGTATCGCAGTTGGTTATGCAACTCGACTCTAGGTGATTGAACCATTCAGCGGCAACTCCTATAAGAGTCTCAACAAAGAGACGTACGGTAATATCTTCATAAGCTACGCGCAAAACAGCGCAAGCTGTTGAGAAGGCTAAAAGATGATCATCAGGATGTTGACTCCCATCTCCTTGGAATCGTGGAAAGTGCTTCCTTGACCCCTTAGGTAATTCATGATTTTCCGTCAAGGCCAAAGGTCCAATTTGATTACCCCAAGGCAGCGGGGCTCCTCTTCTTCGATTGCGGTTGTTGTTGTTGTTGTTAGTGTCACCCATTGCTTCTTGTTGAATTGTAGGTTCTTCTTGGTTGACTTCAAATTCTTCTTCAACTTTAGGTTCGGTGTCAAACTCAGGAAAGGGGTTGGAAGGCTCTCCAACTCCTATGGGGTGTGTTGGATGTGTATCAGCATCTTGAAAGAGAGGATTTGTTTTGAATCTCCTTCTTGTATAGAGTCTGTAAGCCAGGGTTGTCTAAACCCACGCGGGTGGTGGTAAGACAGGCCTTCCGGCTGCAATATCGGCTTTCTCCTCCTCTTTGTCTAGAATAGCAGCAGCTTTTCTCCACTGAGCAGGGGTCTCTTTCTTCTCAAAGATGAAACTCCTTAGGCTGTTGATGATGTCCAATTGCTCTCCTTCAATTATCTAGAAATTTGACTGGATAACTGGAGGTGTAAGATTAGGTTGTTGAACTGGAGCAATAGGACGCTAGAGGGTCATACCCGTGACATAAAGCATAAGCTTGCTTTGATATTTTTATGCCTCGTGCCCCACGGTGGGTGCCAGAAAACTGTTGGCATTTAAATTCGCACCTCTGGAATGCGGATTTGAAACAGACAGCTATGCACAGATAAACTGCTCTTCAAATTAGGAAGGGAAGCTCCCTCTTGCTGATGTTGCTAAAAAGAAAGTAAACTAAAACTAATTTGCCTATCTTTTTGGTTCAGCTAGAGCACAAGGTTTATAAAACACAAATGCCGCAGATGAGATTTTCTGATAAGAACTTCAACTACGACTAACTAATGCTAAAGACGTTTCTAATATCTCAAGTAATACGCAGAACAAGAGAATTAGAAATGAACAAAGTATGATTCTCTGACAAAAGTGCTTAAACAATCTCTCTCTCAACATACACCTACTGACTTTCAATATAGGCTGAAATGAAGATCACGTAAGCAAAACACAAATAACGTACTCAAATAAACTCTCCTTTCAACATGCATCTACTGACTTTCAATGCAAGCTAAAATTGAAGATTACATAAGTATAACACAAGAGACGGAAACTTAAGACATTATATCAAGGCAAAGGAGGCTCATGACTTTATTTCTCAAACTTCTGGAACAAAGATTACATAAAACATGCAAGGAACAAGAAGTTGCAGCTAAAAGAGACTTGCAAACTTGCTCTTTACATAAATGAACGACAACTACAAGATAACAACATGAAAGCAAAAGAGGCTCAGCAATTTGCTATCACTAGTGTAATTACGGTTAAGAAACTAAATGAGCAAGACTGCTCTTATTTATAGACAAGTAGAGGAGTAGGGAACCCTAAAATCTCCTTGCTTTCACAATCTAGGGCTTGCTCAGCAAGCACGCTTTATTTCTAAATCTAGAAAAAGAAAACATCTAACACCTAAGAAAGCAGGAAAAGCTGGAAATGCCAACTATTACAACTTTATCTTCTTCCTCTTCTCAAAGAATGGATAAGAATTATTCCAAGAATAGAAAGAAAGTGGAAAGAAAGCGGAAAGAAGAAAGCTACTTTAAAGCTCGATCACATTTGCTAGAAAGTTGGTGATTGTGTCCCGATTCGGTGCATCTATCCCATCAATAGCAAAGTTGTGTTCTTCTAGAATATCTTCTCCATCTACAACTGACTTTAGGAAATCTTCGACCTCATTGGCCGCTTTTTCAAACCTTGCTGACATCATGGAAATTTGGCTCAAGCCATCATCACTGCTTCAGACAACACTCTGAAACTGAGTTTGTACTTCATCAAGTCTGACATAGGTACCGTCATCATGATGACATTGAGCTGGAATCTCTGCAATGAACTTGTTGACGAACAAAAAAGCTTTGACCACCCTCTGCCTGTATGCGATGAACTCAGCCATTCTCTCGTAGGTTCTCACTTTGAAGAGATGACGCTCCTTCCATGCAAGGATTTTCCTCTTATGTTCTCTGGAAACTACCGAGCCATAGGCTGTATTTAAGTCAGCAATGATGATTTCATGCCTTGGCTTCTCCTCTAGCATTGATTGCTCGAATCCTTGCAGGCTTTGACGCAAGTCGTGAGCATTATTTCTTAACTGAAATATTTGCACTAAAATTTCCTTTCCTTTGACCACGAACCCTTCAATCCACTCTTGAGTTTGCTTCCCACAAATTACCAGTTGTCTCAACTGATGATGATCGGCTGGAGTCTCTAAAACCTGGGGCAGCAACTGTGTAGCCTATGAAGTACCCTGGACAAGGTTAGAAATATAGAGCCTGAGTTGTCGTATTTTAGCTTTGAGGGCTGCCTTGTCCTCTCCATCCTTGAGCACTCTTTCTTGCAGACTCTCGGATACAACTTTGAATAAGCTAACATCTGTGTGCCTGGTGCACTTGCCAAGGTTGGCTTTTACCATCACAAAATCATCAACATCTACCTCGTCTCTATTCTTGTCTACAGGAGGTGTAGCCGTCTCCATGACCACTTCACCATCAGGATTCCTCTCAAAATGAGTCTGCTTCTTCGCCTTCTTCTTAGGAGCTTCCTGATAGATGTTGTCAAGGTCGTCAAATTTCACTTGATATGAGGGCCTTCTTCTTTTCCCTCCCATGGAGCTCTCTAACCAGGATGTAGTATCTCTTCTGACTTCCTTGGGAGGCTGAACTGAAATTTCTTCATCTTCCTCGTCCTCGATATCAATATGGATTGGTGAGGGCCTTGACGATGGTATAGGTTCTTGTGTCACAGGTTCATCTTCTATCTCCTTTTGACGTATGGGCACTTTTGGAGGAGCTTCTAGTTCAGCTGTTGGCTGCTCCTATATGATGATGTTGGAGAAGTCCAACCACCTTCTTACGTTTTTAGTGGTCCTATTACCTTTGACACCTTCTTGAGACTTCTTGACACCTTTCCCTTTGGTTTGTGCTCCAAAGGAGGAGGGAAGTGATGAAATAACCCTTGGCGGCTCTACAGGTGGAATGGAGTTTTTCCTTTTGAGTGTTAGGAAAACTGTGCTATGCTCAAGAACTTGTTTCGTTCTTTCCTTGATTGAAAGAGTTTCTCTATTATCCCAATTGACCTGTGGAAGGGGTTGCTCTTCTATTTGCTTTTGAAAGTACATGGGTAGAAGCACATCTTCATCATCATCTGATAAACCTTCAATATCTTTTGACAAGTAGTCGTGCATTTGATGAAGAGTGAGCCGACTGTAATTATGCCTCCGCACCTCAAACTCATCTCTGCAATTTGCCTAGAAGTCTTCAAGAGCGGGTATATGATCATAGTTTCTCTCAAGACGGCCGACATAAACACCATGAGGGTCATAGGAACACCTCTCGCTGTAAGGCCTGAGATTAAGTGCTGCTAACTCATTCCCCATGGACTTAGCTTCTGCTGCTGACCTGCAAGTATAGATTCCCAACCCAAGTGGAAAATTAAGAGAGGGTTTTGTTATGTTCCTTAAGACTGTGTAAACCTCATGAGCCTGCCTTAGGAATTCCATGAACAACACTTCATCTGATGGATACCTTGGTAGCATAAGTGGAGCTCCTAAAAAGCTATAGACTTTGAGATATGTAAACGTAGGAAACTATATAAACTAGTTCGCCCAGTCTGACATTGTTGTCCTTGCAGCTGAAGAAATGCGGACATGCAACTCATTCTCTAAGTCTTGTACTGTGAACATCAAGAAAGCCTCGTTCACTCTCTTGTAATGATGCAGTGACTTCGTGAATTCCAACTGAGGATAATAATTGTAGACATGTTGTACACTCAGGGATCCCTTTGTGTTCAAACCTCTGAATTGACCTAGGTAGGCCACTAGGTAGACTAGGTAAGACATCATACGGAATTCATGAAACCTGAAATTTTTTGTTATCTGCAAATGAAGGTTGTCACTGATCAGAGCCGCCCAATCATAAAATTCAGTCTTCTTCATGATGTGTGGAATCACGTAGAACATCCAAGGTTGAAACTTTGTGGCATCTTCCTGTCCTGTGATTCTATTAAGCAAAGTGATTATGATAGCAAACTCGTCCTTGAACTCTCGTCGTCCAACGATCTTTGGCAAAGTCTTATGCTTTTCGTTCATCCATTTTTGTGCAATCTTCTTGCTATATTTGTCCTTGTTCATACCCCATACTCTCTCACACTCTTCTTTTGAGATAGTCACGCTGTGAACCAAGGGTGGAATTGAGAAGCACTTCTCGATCATATCAGGTTTCAAACTGCAAATCAATCTGCCATCTACTGAAAGGATCTCCCTCATTGCCGGATTGTAATGCTTAATGCAAGCAATTACGAATTCAAGACTCTGCATTAAAATAGGAATGGAAGCTCCTGCAAGGAGTCCTGAATGACCTAGGTTCATAGCTGCGCTGATCCCTGCATTCTCCAAAGCGCGTAGATCAAACACCGGCTTGATGTGATGCAAGTCAGTCTCTACTTTTTTGATGTAATCATGATAAATTATTGACTTGCACTTGAATTCATTGGGAGTGTACTCCATTTTGAAAAACTTGAAGATTTCCTGTGAACTTGCCTATGTTCTGACAATTTCTGCACACTTGCTAAATATAGAATGCTTCTTTTTACCTTCAAACGGATTAAATTTTTTGAAATTTTTCGGAGATATGGGTTTTGCTCAAAATTCTGTTGCAAGACAACCCAGATCGACCGTTTTTGAAAATCTTGAATTTTTACTGAAAAAGCAAGAAACCCTAATTTCTTCATTTTTTCATGAAAAACACTGACATCTGGGTTTTGTTTAGAAACACATTAGAAACATACCCAATTGATTAGATTTGCAAAATAATGAATGCTGATTGAAAAAGCAATCAACCCTAGAATTCCAAAAAAAGCTGTGATATGGGTTTTCTTCAGAAGGCTGTTTGGAATGGACCCAAATGATCAAAATCTGCAAACCCTGAAGATTTCACTGACATGCAAGAAAAAACAACTTGCTGCAACTTGAGAAATTACTGCAAAAAATTCTTCAGAAGATTGAGTGAAGAAGACCCAAAAAGCTGAAAATGAAAATCAATGGTCTTCTCCTTCAAATACTTGATCTTCTGGATAAAAAGGCAAGGGTTTATGTTGCTGGTCTAAAAAATTTGATGAAAAACCAGCAAGCTTGAATTCTTGAATCGTAAAAATTCTTCAACTTTGCTGCTCCAACTTTCTCTTTGAGATGCTACCTACAAAAATGATGAGTTTTGCATTGAAAACTTGTATTAAATAGACTTAGGGTTTGAGGTAATCTTGCTTTCTTTTGTTTTCATTCTCAAAACCCTAAAAATCTCTGTTCAATGAACTTGGACATCCTTCTTTCTTCATCTCACAAACTTGAAATTTTGAAAATCTTTAAAATTTTACTAAGGCATTGGAAGATGAGCGCCCTTCTTGGCTAGTGGCGCCCACTTCAAGCAGAGTTAGCCAAATTTTTGATATTTTCAACTTTTCGCAACTTTGACTCCCTACTTTGACTCTGATTTCCGGCCTGCAAATTGATCTGACGAGCGAGCTGGATAGTTCATCGCAGAGCCTGACCTGTTCTGAGAAGGTTGTTTTGGAGGCGTCTCTGGCAGAAAAGTACGTTTGATCCTTCAAAATCATCAGTGCACATTCTCTCCAGGGGCGCTCAACTTTCTCAGTGTTAGCCATTTTTATGATTTTCAAGTTTCTTCCTTCTCCCTTTGATCTTCTGATAAAATCTCTGTCTCGGGAGCTGCGTTGACCCGACTGACTAGCTGATTGCTTCGTTGGATAGCCAGACTGAATTAGACAAGATGCTCCTTGACGTTGCTTCTGCAAATTCCAACATTTGGTGCTTCAGAAGTTTGGGCGCCCTTCTTGGCTAGGGGTGCTCATTTTACCCAGACTTAGTAAAATTTTCATTTTTTAACATGTCTTTCACTTCTATAGATGATCTCATTGAATCTGGTGATCCGGGTGTCGGAATGACTGATGATTATGCTCATTGCGTAGCTGAGAAGATATTAGGAGGGGTCTTTTGGGAAAAGCTTCGTTGAACAGTTGAATTTGGGCCCCCTAAAGCTTGGGCGCCCCTGGCAAGCTGGGGCGTCCATACTCGCCAGTGTTAGAATATTTTTCATCCTTGTTCACTTGCTTTTGAATTTCAGTTTTTAGCTCTTATCTAACCCTTAGTTTAGCTCCTCGTATCTGGGACTGCGAACTCCGATTGACGTGCTAAAGAGCTTGCTGGATAGCCTGATCAACTCTGAAGAAATTACGTTTGAGCAACATTGACAAATTCGTCTGCTAAAGCCTCTGAAAACTTGGGTGCCTCTTCTTTCTTGGGGCGCCCATTTGCTCCAGACTTAGCCATTTTTCCTGTTATTTCATCTTCAAGTTTCAGACCTTCATTCTATTCCTTCCACTTTAATCTGAATTTCCCGGAGTCTGGACAGTCGGATGCTCTGACGGGGATATCCACTGCGAAGATGGCTGCATATTGAAGAGATTGAGCATATTCACAAACCCTAACTATTGAGTTAGGTCCCAAAAAGCTGGGCGCCCCTGGGCACCTGGGGCGCCCAAAGTCACCAAACTTAGTCAAATTTTGATAATTTTCTTCTTTTCCATTCTGACTATTGTTTGAACCTCCCCTATTCAGCTCTGAATTCCGGATGACTGAATGATCCGTTGACTGTGCTGTCAGACTCATTGCGGAGCTGGCAGGAAACTGAACAACTTTCACTGGAGATTGAAACCCTAATTTAGTCATTTGATGTCCTAAAAAAGTGGGTGCCCTTCTCCACTAGGGGCGCCCAAGTCAAGCAAACTTAGAATATTTTCTTGATTTTCACCTTCGTTCTTCGTTTTGCGTGCATGCCTTTCAATTCATGCGTTTCAATTCACCTTTTGTTCGATGCTTGAGTGTTGCATTTGACACCTGGCAGCTGGATGACCTCCATTGATGACCTTTGAAGCTCCTGAAACGCTTTCTGGAATTGAAAAAGCAGATTAGACCCAATAGAGCAAAACTGATCATTTCTTGATTCTGACTACACCAGCCTGATGAGGAAGTATTTTGAGCCAATCAAAATCAGTATGAACCCTATAGGACCAACTTTCTATTTTTAACAGTTTTTCTATTTTTAGAATGTTTTGTCGGTATCCGTTTCGAGAGAAACCCAAAAAAAGTTACTATTTTTAGAAAATTTCTAAAAATAGCAATTTTCCTAAAAAGTAGGGATGAAAAACCGAGATCTGGGTTTTGTTGAATTGGTCGCTCTAAGCAGACCCAGATCATCAGATTTTGAAACTTTTGAATTTTAACCCCTCATGCAAGACATGCAAACCCAAATTTTGACCTTTTTGACAAATTTAACAAGACTTTTACTGATTTCTTCAAAATTTCTGAGTGTAACAAAAATTTTAATTTCGGGTACAACAGACTGGAGAGACTAAAAATCTCAAGCTTTTTGAGGAGGCAGCCCCTCGGGAAGAACAGCTTACAGACAATTCCATTGCAGTGCTTGTGCTTCAAAGAAATTACAGGGAAAGCTTCAAAATAAGGGTTTGAAAGATTTATCAGATTACTGCAAATATATTGATCATTATTCGGGGTTTATTCAGAGTTATCAAGGTTGAGATTGATAATCAGTTTGAAGGGAATTGCATATCAGATTGGATCGCCATATATCTGCCTGAACAAAGGTTTCTGATTATCCTACGTGGAAATTTCAAATCACTCTCAATTTTTTACAACAGCTTACTTGGCAAGTCCCCTGCTTATAACTAAGGTTTCAGGGCCACATCATCAAATATGATGCCACATCAGCATGCTTTTTGTCAAGGTGTCCAAAAAGGCCCAAAAAAAAAGTGAGACCAATACTCGTGCATTCACAACATGTTTTATTGAGCGCTGATGTGGAATCATATGATTGGTTGCTTTTTAGATCAAAGGAATACATTTTGTTTAATTATGGGTAGTCATCATCAACACTAACAACTTTAAAGTCACAACTATTGGTCCAATATTGATAAAAATATTGGGCATTATATAAACAACTACTATCACAATTATTGAAACATTCTCAGGTACTGGGTCCTCTCCCCTATTTGGGAATTACAGGAAAAGATAAAACCTCAGGTCTGCAGAAAAGGACAAACTTCAGATAAGACAAAAATCAGCTTTTTGGTTCCTTTATCAGCTTTGTGGAGTCTTCTTTAAAACCAACTCTACCGTAGCTACTCTTCAACAGTAACTATTTGGTCAAGAGTTAGAGTAATCTGTGGCAGATTTAGTATTATTTCAGACTGCAGAGGTCATAACAGCAGTTCTAAAAGTGACTGTATGCAGCATTAAGAAGAAAGTAAAGGTCTGAGATATATGGGCAGAGTTGAATGTATCTGGTTGCAGTGGTATTTAATAATATTCCCTTGAATTCTTCATATTTGGATGCCTTAAATGCTCAGTAAGTGCCAGCAGTTTAAGGACTGGTAATATATATATATATGTATGTATGTATGTATGTATTCATACCATATATCATGTGCTGCAAGGAGTTTTGAGCCCATTTCTGGCCCAGGCGTACTTGTAATCAGGTCTATGTATTATTTTTCTCTGTGTTGTACCTTTTTTTCTGCCCAGATCTGTCCAGTATTGAGTTGCAAAGCATATAACATTGCTGCACAGGCTTAGTATCATTTATATGTAATTCTGAAGTTGACAATACACAATTTGGTATTAAATTATCTGCTACTGTTATGACTGCTACAGTCCATTCAGTTATCTGATTGTAAACTCTATACTACTGTATGCTTTGAAATGTGCACCAAACATTTAAATATCAGTCTATTGCTATCTCTCAGCCAAGTTGTATAAATCTGTAGCTTTCATCTAAGCATTAATATCAATGTAAGACAGCCATATATGTTGGAATGAATTTGCAATGTTAGTCATTGAAACCATTTGTGCATTTCATTTCAATACTGTGATAAATGCATGCAATGGGAGAAGTTAGTTTGACAAAATGAGACATCAGTCAAACTGAAAATTATCATAGAAATATCATACATTCTGTCATGCCCCCAAAATTTGATATGTAAATAAATTTATAAATAAAATAAATTTATGAATATAATAGTAAATAATAAAATATTAAATATATAGGCATAAAACGATACCAGTTGAAAGCAGCAAACAATCAAAGGTCAATAAAAGACAAATAAATAAAGGCAACGCTGGGTGGAGAATAAGACGAAATAGCACTAAAGGACGGACAAACAGATTCAAGCCGCATCGATAAAGAATATTGGGAATGGCAGCGATTACTTACAATAGCGATTAAATGATGCAGCAAGTGTTTTTAAGAAAGGTTGGCAATTTAAGCAAGGATAATGTTAATGAAATTAATTATCCTTGATCGGTTAGCCAAAGCAAACAATTAAAAAGACATGTCTTTTGATATTAGGAAAAGATATGACCCTCAGCCCAACGGGGGTATAAAAGGAAGAATATATCCAAATGCAAGGGGGATGGAAGAAAGGAATATAGAGGGCAGCGAACATCTACAAGAAAAGCAAACAAGAAAGAATCAGAAATAAATAATAATGATATCTGCCATTAGGAAAATAAATAAAGTAATTCTGATAATATGATTAAATCTGCATTCAGAACAGCAGAGATAATCAGGGAATAAAGTCAAGAAAGGTATAAACAGATATGGATCAATATATGAGGAAACATTCAAAAATAGAGGAGTATCTGAAGAGATAGAAAAGATAGTAAGGAGCAGAAATAAGAGGAGACTTAAGCAGCGATAGAGGGAACATCAAATAAAGATAGGAAGAGTATTCTTGAGTGTAGCAGCAGATTGGAAATGAAAATATATATGCAGACCTTAGAAGGTAAATACAGAGGGAGGATAAATCATATACACCCACAGATGTAATGTGGAAATCTCAAGATAAAATATACAGACTTGAGGAGATATATGGCAGACCTAACAGAGATATGAACCAACATATGAAGATCATAATAAGGGAAGTGAGATTAATGTAACTACCTACTTATATGTATAAATATATATGATCAGATATAGGTGCATATCAATTAGAAATAGGCATATATATATATGATCATGCAATAATGATGCTTACAACAATTATTGATTTTTATAAGTAATTATGATGCTTTAATATAAGTATGGAAAATAGATTCTTTTTATTTGATCTACACTAACATTATACTTTGAGCGTAAGAACAGGTCATCAGTTAAGGAGAAGTAAACATTCAAGAGACAAGGGAGGAACTGTCCCAGTCATCACCACAGATTACTATCATCAAATGTATCCTATATTCAAGTGTATTTACTGCCAATCATTGCTTACGTATGTGCGCATATTTCCTATATGATAATAAGAATGTTTAGTGAATGATTTCTTGTATACAATGTGCTTGATTGTCTGATAACCTGCTTGGGGGAAGGGGCGTGGGCAAGCGGTGAGTGCCTAGAGATTCCACTTATAGCTGCCCAACCTTTAAGGAAAGGATAGGCCATGGAGGGGTGGAAGAGCCAAGACTGCTCAGAATGCCCCACCCGTCCCCACAAGTGGGCAAGTGTTTTACAAGGATGGGGCATGGTTGGGGAAAGCAGGTACAAGTCACCAACAGGGAGAGTTGTTGTATACAACCTCTTAGGTTGGTATATGGCTTCGGGTGGACCCACCATGTCACTCCTCCTAGTTCACAATAGGTTGCATCATTGATAATCTATAAATCTGTTCCATAGATTAACGCTAACAAATGTATATATGCATGTTTGGGAATGTTGTTCATGTGGTGAATGTAGGACTCAATCCAAGACTACATCATTAAAGAGATTTATTTAATAAGGTGAAAACCCTAACCCTAATTTATTGCAATTTGTGATCAGTAGGCAAATTCTAGGGAAAATCAGGATAGGGGACATTACACATTCCAAGGTGGGGATTTTACATTCTTGGCTGTCTTAATTGCTCTTTCAACTCCTTTATTCTGACAAAGAAAGTCTCTCTAGCTTGAGCTGATAACTCAATTGATCCTGATGGAGGGGTATGAGGAGAAGCAATCTGTGACTAGGATGGTTGAGCTACCACTTTATTGTATTCATGCTGCAGCTTCAAATGTAGTTCATGCAGTTTTTTATACTCAGCTTCTTGTTTCTTTGCAACTGCTTCACTGTACATTGCAGTGTGTACAACAAGGGAAGTTGCTTGAGGGGCTGAAGTATCTAACAACCTTTCTACAATTAAGTTCTCAGACAACTCTTGTACAAACTCCGCCACTTTAAGTTTGTCAATAGTTGGGGCCATCACCCATATTGCCAAGGTTTCCAACTTTGGGAAACCGAATCCAAAGTACAACTGCTCAGCTTGCTCATCAGAAGTGAAAGCTTCTTCATTTTGATTTCTTATGGTATCTAGAGCAATGGCTGTGGCAAAGTAGGTATCATGGGTCTAGAACTAGTTGTATGAACACGATGACTTGGAGTTCTTTTGTTGATTGAATTGTCTTCATTGCCTCCACTATTCCCACCATGGTTCTTATTATTATTTGTATTTATCAAGACTTGATTCAACATGTCCAATAATTGTGCCATTCGTTGTTGAGTAGTTCTTTGTTCTGCTATGAATTGATCCATACGGTTAGTGATATTTCCTCTATCTCCCATGTTAATGTCTCCTTGTTCGCTACTCCAAGATTCAGGCCTATTGGGGTTGGTATTTATTATTTAATGATGATTCTTGGTGGATACCCAAGATATTGGAAGTTGTTCTTCCTACTGAAGCCTGGGCAAGTTCCCACTGTCTTCTTATCTCCCTGTTATAATATCTTCTCTCCCTCTCACCCATAAACCTTCACAGGCTGGCAGGTTTTACCAACTCTGATACCAATTGTAATGTCCCTTGTAAAGTTACCTTAAATTTTGCCTTCAATCTTATAAATTAAGATGTCAAAATATGCCAAAGAACCAATATTTTAAGAGAGAGTATAAAGGGTTATAAACCTCTAAAGAGCAACTCTTAACTTCTTATTACACTACTCCTTTATATATATGAATAGGAGTGGATATTATGTCAGTAATAATGACATCAATTTTCTTATATGAATTCTGAAATTTGAAATAATGAAGTCTGAATTGACTATTAATTCTAGAACGGGAAAATTGACAAGAAAAGATGATCGTTGTTTCTAATTTATTGCTTTAAGATCATGCGTTTGGTTGTTCAAGAGGCTTATCTCTTTATTTGATCATTGTACCTAATTTGAACATTAAACTCCTGCAATTCCTTGGCGTTATGTCTGAATATAAACTAATTGCTCATGCGTCCATTACTTGGTTGATTGTAGGCTCCTTAAGAGCACTTCAGATCTGAGCAGTGTTCCACGAGGTTTCGGGGATGGGGACGGGGGGACGTAGGGGACGCATTTCGGGGGCGTGGGGACGGGGGGTCTAAGTTTTGGGGTGGCAAGGGGATGGCGGGGGGACAACGGCGGGGAGGGGGGGTGGCAAGAGGGTGGCGTTGAATACATATAGTACTTGAAAAATTAGTTATAAAAAGATGTATAACCTTAGAAGCCTAAGGAATAAGTAAATTTTAAAAGTTTAAACACATTAAATGATTTCATTGAACTAGTGAACATTGAAAATGAAAATGAAAATATACTTGATAAACATTGGAAAGAGAATGAGATGTTTCATAATTTGAATTTCATAATCATCATATCATGTTTCATAATTACAATCAACAGTGTATCCCACAAGATGACATCTCTTTGAGGCATTCAGTTTAACAGTTCACATGCCTTGCCCGTGCTTGCACATTTTTAGGGTTCAACCCCTCCCTGCCTGTGCAGTTGCAACGTGAATCAGAGCTTTGGGATGGGTATGGACATCCAACAAAGCATAAACAAACAAAAAAAACCTACATACTTGTAACTTTACATCACCCAAACTCAGACGCCCACGGCTTAGTCATGTAAATAGCAAAATGAAAATAGAAGAAAATGTAAAAGGCATGGTCGATTTAGCCTTTTAGGGTTTTAAAAATACTTTAAAATTTATAATTTATAATTTTTACTCTTGTTTTAAAAAAAAAAATCATTTTTTATTGCATTTTTAAGGGGAACGCTTGGAAGTTACTTCCAATTCGAGGGACGTTTGGAAGTCTTGGGGACATCCAGAAGTCCCCTCAGAAGAGAGACGTCTCAGAGGTGATGGAGAAACGAGGGGACGACGGGGGGGCGTTTCCCTGAAGTCCCCAAGTCTCAGAAACGTCCAAGTCTTGGAAATGGCAAGATTTTTTGGGGGGACGCATCCCCGTGGAACACTAGATCTGAGTTTATAAATATGAATTTGCATAATGATCGATGCACCTTTGATGAACTACAAATCTACTCAAATAGCTCTCAAGTGGGCATGATGTGAGGAGTTGTATCATTTGAAATAGTGATGTCCTTTTGAATGGACATGTCTCTTTGTTAACAAACCTCTTTATGCTCAATTGCTGCCCTTTGAGACTTTATGAATTTCTGACTTTATTACTTAATCTCTTTCCTCAATACTGCCCAACAATAACTATAATCAATGCTTTAAATCACTAGCTATCTTCTCATAACTGTAAAATATGAAGCACAGTCTAACACAATGAAATTTTTTAGAAATACAATAAAATTAACAATCATATACAATCATTTATTACACTTAATTGTTTATCAAAAACAATCGCATGGAATCTCAACAAACAAAGGAGTCAAACATCATTTTCCAACATACTCCCCTTTGATGTTGAGACTCACAATGCAGTACCGAAGTTTTGAAAACTTTAAAAACTAAACTTGAACAACTCAGTGTGCAGACTTTCATAGATTATTTCTCTAATATAGAGAAGACTCACTATCTCTCAAATCATATGACACCTTATTGCTTTTAACTTGCCAACATGTAGATTTATAGAACCTTTTAAACACACCTGTAACTTTTCTCCAACTGGATCCATCGATCCATCCATAATCAATTTTCATACAATCTTTCTCAGATTGTCCATTCCACTCTTTATTCCAATATGATTTTTCTAAATGATTTGTAACACCCCGCCATGCAACCCCAAAGGAAAACTTTTACAACAAACATTTATGGCATAATTTTTTAATTTTTTTTTAAAATAACAAATATGGAACATGATGTTAACATTCATCTTTTGAAATGGTACAATACATGAACAACATATAACAAATCCCTTGGGGTTACATGACTGCATTACTTTTGTTTCATCATCATTATATGACCATTACATTAGTATCATGAAGACTCAATACTCAAGAATTACAATATTACATTATGGTTTCCCAACATGAATTGGGAAGAGTACAATGACATGGAATATACAAATAATATAAGTGAGTACAAATTATGACGATTGGTTCCAACATTAGAATATCTTTGGAGAATCTGCAACTGACTGAAGCTCTGCACAACTCGATCAACGGTTGGGGACCCAATGGGGTGCGAAGCACGTTCCACCCGACCACCCTCGTACTAGGAGAAGGCAAGAAGGACCCCCAACGATACCATCATACAAGACAAGGTTGTAACCGTGACCAAGGATGTCAACAAACTAGAAATCCAATGACAGAAACATAACACAGTAACTCCAAATCACAATGACATAATACAGTAACTCCAAATCACAATAACAAGAGAGTACAAAGTCTTTAACGAAACATCAATCAAGATCCAATTATGGAGAAACACAAGACCATAAAATACACCTTAAATAAATCAAGGAAACAATCATAATCCATTTCAAAATCAATCCAAAACATCAATCTTAACATATTCCCATAATGTACTTCCAGAGGCAACCAAGAAAACAAGGCATATGGGCAACTAGTGGAGAGTGTCATCGTATAGTCCTACATGGGCTATCGTATGCACTTCCTCCGTACTGGAGGCGCTGGTCCCATCTATGGCTATCCTGTGCACTTCCTCCCAACTAGAGGCACCGGTCCATACGGTGATTCATGTGGAGCCGTAAACCTCTCATGAGGACGAGGTGGCGACTTTGCCAACCACAGCCTTCTCAGCCTTCCATTAGTTTGCGGAAGCCCTAATGAAGACGAGGTATCCACAATTATTTTCTTATCTTGTTATGAGATTACTACCCATCCCTCCTAAGTACATTTATTAGGTTTTCATTGGATTAACAACTCATTCGTGGGTTATCCTGTGCTCTTCCTCCTACCTGAGACGTCGGCCCCCACAATGAGCCACTCTCCCTAGAGTCCCAACATCAAAACCAAGGGTAGAATCAACAAACTCTTTCGTGGGTTATCTTGTGCACTTCCCCCTATCTGAGGCGCCGACCCCCACAAAGAGCCACTCAACAGACAACAAAGCCAAGGGTTGTACCATCAAAACTTGTAGATTCACAACATAAAAGCATGCAAGGCATTGCCCATCTTGCTTAAAAGAGTCTCACAAAGGTTAACAATCTCTTATAAGGGTTATCCTGTGCACTTCCTCCTATCTAAGGCGCTGGCCCCCACGAAGAGCTACTTTTTCTAGAGACCCCAAAACATAAACAAAATCATGGTTATACCAACAAAGAACAGAACATTGCTTTCAATAGAAACCATGCGAGGCATTACCCATCTTGCTACAAGTGCATAAACAGAGTCTCACAAATTCCGTACAACCCTTTCAAATAATAATACCAAAATCGTGCCACATCAAAAGCACATGGAAGGAGAAACATCAACTGGCAATAGTCACAAGCCTCTGGAAGACAAAATACATTATCATCCACAAGAATCAAAATTTAATCACAACCTTATGGCACAAGCGAACTCCCTCCATAAACAAAACTCAAATCCAAACTACATAATCAACTTGATACAATTTGTCGGGCATCCAAGGGAGTCCTCTATCTTCTCCTCTCAACGTACCCAACAACTTATTACAAATGAAATCACGAAATCAAAACCAAATTCTTTCCAACCAACCAACACACACAAAATCTCAATATTAACAATCTTATCAAGGAAAAATACAACCCAAAATGAAGACAAGACACCAATGAAAACAACTTGAGTCCACTAAGACATCTAAAGAATCGCATTTCAAGAATACTTAAATCATCACTACATTACATAGCCCTCGTTATCAAGGCACTAAATTCTCTTAACAAAATACATTACCCGTATTCAACATGATTTCCATGAACAAGATTCAAGTGACTCGAGAGAGAAGACACATCGGAATAAACCAACGAAATCATCCTTTAGGACAAGGAGTTAACATTTAAAAGATTATCCAAAACAATCTTATAACTAAGACCTTCAAATACAAGATACTATTAACATTCTCTATCAACAATCCTAATATGATCGAATGCAACTCAAGGTATAAGATTTATCAACATAAATACGATCTCATAGCTATAATACCTTTCTTTTATAATAAAAGTTTACTTAATAATTTCTATTTCTTTACTATGCCGTTTATACATATTTAAAGTATCTAGATTCTAAATATATAAGAGATTATCTCACACCAATCTCTCATCCCATAACCCCAAGCAGTCTTATTAAATAATATTTAAATCATTTGAACATTCCATCAATCAATTTACATTTACTACATCACTATAAAGTCATTTAAATAATTGAGAAATTTAAACAACATATTTTATATGCATATTATATATATATACGAAGTATTTGCACTTAGAAAACAATCAATATATATAACTATGCTTAATTTTAATGCCCGGCTATATTCTCCAACCAATTGTTATACAAAAGAATCTAGGTTCAGAATTAAAACAAATCTCTGCAAAGTTGTTTCATGCACAGGACGGCAGGAGAAAACTGAAGACCAACACCTAATCAAAGGCTAGACTGATTTTGTTCCCCATGAAGGAAAACGAATCCTCAACGCGTGCTTGCCAGAGAAAAAGAGGGCACGGCCATATCCTAGTGCATCAAATATCAACGAAGGAGAGTGTTGGAGGGTTGCGACCTGCAAGGAAAATGGGTTGAGATAGGTCGACAATGGAATCAGAGAGATTATTTAGACCTCTACAACATTCTGTTTTCGAGTACAGCAGATGTGACGGGTTGCCAGCCGCACCAAGAAGGCTGTTTAAACTTATACACTCTCCTAAGCTTAAATGCTTCAGCTGAGGTAGGCTAAGGGCATTATTTAAATTTATACACCCTTCAAAGTCTAAACACTGTAGCCTGCCAAGAGGATCAGGGAGATTACTTAAACTTTTACACCTCAATATGCCTCGGCAAGGCCATGACAGGCTTCCATTTTAGATTCAGGAAGGTTATTTAAATCATAACCGTATTTTATAGTTATGGAGGAGCATTCGATTAATATTTGGAATAATATTAACATACATTGTGCAGCAGGAATCAGAGATAGGCATGCATTTTACTGTATCAAACACATACCACACAAGAAATGGATGCAGAACATGCTCTAAACAACTTACGAGAAAAATGGGGCAAGCAGATCACGATTCAGATTATCTATTTATGCCTACTTCTTCCTACCTACGCTTGTGGTTTCACGAAGGTTAGACAATCAATCGTATAGTAATGAAGATAAGATTGTATTGCGACTGCACTGATATACATTTAGGAAAATTCGATTGATAATATACTTCAAAGATTAGGGCAGTCGTGAGGAAAATCCGTAAAGAAAATAAGTGAAAGTAGGTTGATAAAAAGGTCATGAGAGACAGCAGTTTATTGCATGCAACAGACTTATTGTCGGGTGCTTTCTGTTACTATCAAAGGCTACAAGGAGACAACAAGCGATGCTATTCAATGTGAACACCCAATATAAAAGAAGACATTAATAGGGCGATGCACTTCAAGTTAAAGTATCCTCAATTAGAATTAAAGCCAATACTAAGTGAACTCCTCTGTATCGGATTAAAAGGGCAATGAAAATGCATATCGTCAGCCAAGAAAGAGGAGTCTACAGAACGTCGAATTCAGAGAAGCAAGGAATGGCATAGAATTCGACACATCTCTCCTACTAACCACAAATTTAATCCTACAGGCACGATGAAATAAGAACAGGGCCAATATTCTAAAAGCATACTACAAAATTAAACTTTCAGAAACACTCGTAAGTTTTCTTTTTTCCCAAACTACGTTCATATCATAGGTAAAGGAAAGGAACAATAAATTATATAGTGATTCAATGATGAGAATAAAGAGTAGGGAAGGAAACATATCCGTGAATACTTCTTCTATGACGTGGTGGCCGAGAGATCCAGATCCAACTATGATTGCAACACATTCATGGCCACCAGCATAACTCGTCCACCTTTCTGTAGTCATTACTTCCTTCCTTTGGTGACTCCCAGATCTTTTCAGAAATTTGCACAAAAATGGTTCTCCCCCAAAGTTCCAGAAATTGACATGCAAAAAAGTTCGTTTCAAAGGCTGAATATAGCTATATTTATTTTCCATGACCAGCATTCTATATAAATGTTGTAACCACTCTACAGGCGTAACTGCCTAAACTAAAAATAGAATTGTAACTGTTCAATTTGACTTAGTTTTGTTATTAATTACATAACCACCTACTTTCAAATTTATTTATTTTCTTTTAATATTGTGTCATAATTATAATTTATTTACAATTTTGTTTACCAACTTACTCTGATTTTTACTCACATTATTAATCAACTTTACACCCATTTGTTAGTACTTTATTTACGACTTCAACACTGCACTATTTTAATTATCGAAATTACCCTTTTAACTCAATAATACTTTTTAATGCGACATTTAAACAAAAAACATTATCAGCCAAAATGAATCAAATAGACTAACACCAATCAAAACTTGACCTTTAAAGCTTAAATCAACACGCAAGATCACAAATAACATCGGGATGAAGACTTAACTAGGAGAGATATTATATGATTCTTCAACCCACAAATTGTACACGGATGAAGATCCCAACATTTCTCTTTTTTATGTCCTCCCTTGTGACAATGAGAACATTCCATAAACTCCATACTTCTAGCTGATTTGCATGAACTTGTAACACTTGTTACATCACTTCGATGTCTCTCACCATATCCCAGGCCTTCATTCTTTGGCCTCACAACTGGCTGAATGGGCTCTCTCATTTTTTGCCCATGTTTTCCCAAACCTTTTCTCTTTTCAAACCAACCTTTTTTTTCGGCTTCGCACACTGTAAAAACATTAGTTTCAGACACATCTTTATCATCATTTTCATATTTTTTACCTGAACAAACTTTAGCTACACCACTCATACATGTAGCATCACATACCAATGACTTGGATTTTAAACACTCATTTTCTTTCTCCAACAACTTTAGCTTTCCTTCCAAATCTTCATTCTTTTTCTTAACATCATTATGCAACTTCAATCTTTTCTCTAGCTCTTCTTTTTCCTTTTTCACTTTCTCTAATTCTTTTTCTAGATTTCCATTCTCACACAAATAATCACACCTTTCTTTTGAAAACTCTCTTATCTTATCTATCAATTCTGAATTACATTTTTTCAACTCACCCGCTCATCTTTCAAACTATCTTTCACATAATAAATTTGAAGTTTTTCTTTTCTTTTTACTATTCTTCCCATTGAAATAAAAATATAAAACACTCCTACAATGATTCTTGACTATGAAAAAAAAACAATAAAATTTGTGATCTGTTTACTTTTATTTCTTCTCCTTACTGGGCTTTTTCTTAAAGCTTCTCTTTATTTCGGACCTCCACACCTTTCTCTCTTGAAATCTGCACTTTGCTTGACAATGACTTTTGCCTGCAAAACTCCTTCAGCTACAACTAACAATAAACTCTCTGTAATATTCTCTATGCAATCTCCTAACAAACACGAGACAAGGCTCTGATACCAATTGTAAAATATGAAGCACAGTCTAACACAATGAAAATTTATAGAAATACAATAAAATTAACACAAGAACAGAGGAGACACATAAAATCTTTTACACACAAACACACATAAACTTCTTATTCCTCTGATAATAAAATTCATTACATATAGCCTCTCTTTATAGAGGTTTTGCATAACCAATACTAAAATAACTTTTCTAAAAATAAGACTGCAATGACTATTACAGTCAACATGCAATTACATGCATATACAATCATTTATTACACTTAATTGTTTACTAAAAACAATCGCATGGAATCTTCAAATAAACGGTGAGTCGAGCATCATTTTCCAACAATAACAAATCAATGCCTTTTATAAGGGATCACAGCCTTTGGGATTAGTCTATGCCTTTTGGTTTAGCATAATTGCTGCACCTTTTTACTATCAATCGTTGCCTTTTTGGTAACATTTCCTTTTCTTAATATATATTATCTTTTTATTATTGCTGCCTTTTATTAACCATGATCGCTCTTATCTATTCATTTGAACTCAATTGCCGCTATATACTTGTTAATCACCACTATCATTTTTTAATATTCAAATTAGATTTGCACTGTCTCAGTCATTAATGTTCCTTTGAAACCATCGCTTTATGTGATTTCTTTGGCGATTGTCAAGCATAATGTTACATTAGATTTGCTCGACTACATTCTCTCGTATTCAACCTCTTGTTTTTCCTCACTTTTTGGCCTTTATTTACTTTCTCCTTCATGTAGTACATCATTTGCTGGCATTCTCCTCTATCATTTACCGTGATATTTTTCTATAATATTTAATTCTTCTTTATTATTTTATAATTTTAAGCACGACATTAGCTTTCTCTTACTTTTTACATTTGTGTACCATTATATCACCCTTCAAAGTATGCCTTCATTTATTTCATAACTCTTGTTTTGAACTGTTAAATTCTATTTATCCTCTCATTTTATTTTATAAATTATAAAAATTCTTATAGTTTATATATTATATACTTTCAAAATTTCTTATCTAATTTAACTTTCCTTCGGTAACTTTTCCATCTCCTAGGCTTTCAGTGATATTTGTAATTAGGTTTATTCATCTACCTGGTTTATTATGTTTTCTTCATTTTGCTCCTTTGTTTCTTGTTGAGTAATTTTCACCAGTTTGTTATCCCTATTTCAGGCTTCGTTCCTGACAATCTGGACTTTAGTGACTAG
>VDFB02243778.1:0-10632 GCA_007258455.2 Sequoia sempervirens | reverse complement strand
GAGAACTTTCAGACTTGCCCCTTTGGTTTCTAGATTGTGCATTGTTGATGAGGGATTATTCTAAAATGCTGGTCATGAAAGGTTCAAACTTTGCATCGATGGTTGCAGTTGACTACATGGATTTGTGTGCTCGAGACTTTCACTATGGCTCTTGGAGATATGTTGGGAATTCTTCCCAATGTGTTGGAGATTATTTGCAGTTGGGAATTCACGCTTGGAATTCTCAACATGGCTTGATGGCGATTGTTGCAAGTAGAAAAAAGGATATTTGGAGAAATAAGGATTCAATTCTTAGAATCTTTGATGTGGCCCCCATCTTTACCAACCATTTGATGGTTCTTTCTACTCATCAATTGGTGAATTGGAGAGATATTTCGAACAAAGGAAGGTTTAATGTTGGGTTGGAGTTTCTTGAGAGGATGTTTCCAGCCTTGAGCCTAAGCAGTTGTGCTATTATGGACACTGATTTTCAGTGTTGCAGCAATTGTTCAATTCTTTGCACACTGATTTTCCTAAAATCAGACTTTAAGTGGTTCATTTCAAATTTCATGGGCAGCTGGTACACTCATTTTTTCTTTTCACAATCTTTTATCAATGATGATTTTTGGCTTCAAAAGTGGGTAATGGTGTTTCATAGTGATTCAGATCAGTATTGGATGGTGTTCAAGTTATGTTCTAGTGGCTTTCTTTGTACAATCTCTTGCACTAGTGTTTGGGGCAGCGAACCTTTGCCTGATTTGGTTCAACTTTTTGAGACTTTGGGGGAGAGATTGGTGGAAGTTTTCAGAGTTTTTCTTGAATATGTCAGAATTACTCAGAGGAGGCATTATACATCCTTAAGGAGCTTTGAGGATGCAGTTGCTATGACTTGGCAAAGAGCTGTTTTTTCCTTTGCAAATAGCTATGATGGAATCACATTTGCTGTTGTGCTTTGGTTTGATGCTTTGAGGAGTGATGTTGATGAGAATATTTTTGAGTTGTTTAGATTATTCTTCTTTGTTCTCAGAATGGTGATTGACATTGACATTGCAGATGCTAATTCCTCAGAGTTTATTGAGCATGAGACGCTGCTAGATTTTGATTCAATTCCTTCTATGTTGTTCGACTTGAATTTCAGGCATGTTATCACTTTGAGGTTGCAAGGATGGTTAGTGCAGTTTTGGTGCAATGATTTCATTTGTATGATCAGAGTAGAGCAACATCAGCATGGTGGGGTTTTTCAGAGATGGACATGGGACCCCGGGATCCTATATGTTTGGTGGGATCAGTTTGGAGTGTTGTGGCATTGCTTGAGGACAAGCAATTTTGGGAAGGGCTGACTGTAATGTCCCCATTTTGGCCATACGCTCTTCTTTGACTGATAGCCTATTTCCGGAAATCCGTAGGTTGATCAAAAGTGAAATTAGGGTTTTGCTTGGAGGTTTGTGGTTTCTAGGTATTTACTATTTTTAGTAAATACTCAATTTTAAGTGCTGGTTCATTTGTCACCATTAAGTCTTATTCGTTCTCATTGCTGGAAGTTTTGAGGCAAACTTACTTCATTTTTGGCAAGTACATTTTAGTAAGTCTAATTTTGGCAAGGTATCATCACAGCTCAACCAAGTCATCTTGTTATCCATCACTTCAGCTTTGTTTAGCTCTGGTTTCTCCTTGACTCCAGTTTTAATTTAGTCAATTTTCATGTCTTGAAGTTGTTCCCATGCCTAGGCTTGATGACTTCAAGTTGTTTTAAAGTAGAGTTGGGACATAAAGGGGGTCAAGTGGAGGTTTCTAATTATTTAACAAGCTTTATGATTGCTAGTAATAAATATGAAATGGATGCCTAAAGGGAAGTTGAATGATATTTTATTATTTCAAAAAGTAAAAGGCAAAAAGGTGGCGTCCTTTTTGGAAGTTGAAGTGATTCAACTTCTTGGAATTTGAAGAGTTCTTGTTGCTTCATTTGCCAACAAAAGTTTATATATTGCTGCTGTTTGAAGAGCTGATTATCCAATGTTTATGCTAATGTTATGCTGTCAAAATGACAACTTGTTTAATACTTCGAGGGATGCTTACCTCCTAGTTCCAATCCAATTTCGTGTTTGAAAGACAACACCTAGTTGGTCTTATTGTTGCTTCTCAATCAGACTAGCAGATTGTGCTTCAAAGTTGGTGAATTTTGGTGAGAATTTCAGTTTTAATGTTGCTGATGTATACACAGCTGAAGGTGTTTTTCATTTACAGCTTTTGATGTGAATTTATTTTGGTTATGGGTATTTGATCCTTGCAATTCTATGCTAATGGCGATAATATTTGGAGAATTTCAGAATTTAATTCCAAGTATTTGATTTTTAGCAAGAGAAATCGCCCCTCTTGAGGTTCGTACCATCTTGAGAGTGCTTTGGGATTCGTGCAAAATAATATCATGAGTTTTGATGCAGTTTTGTGGTTTGAGTTTGGGCGCCGATCCTCCAAAGAGACTTTGCATTTCGTTTCATTCAATTCAGAGGTATATTGAAGGAGTTGTGATCATTTTTATGAGTTTGCTGTTTGCTGATAGACATTTCCAGATTGCAGATTTTTATATCAGACTTGTTAGTTTTTGATATAATGTTGGTTTGAGCTTCAATTCTTCATCTTATATCATTGTAAATGTTAGAGGAAGTGATACTCTAACTGTTTAATATTCTTGGAAGATTATCTATTCTATTTGCAGCTGTTCTTATTCTTTGTAAAGCTAGTTAGTAGTACTAACAGCTCTTCCTTTACTTGCTGCAATTTTATATCTGTTTTACACTCCCACAATTGAGTGGTTGAGTTTTAGAATAAACTTATATCTTGTTTGTAACTTCCCCCCACGTTATAAGTGGTTGTGTGGACAGTATTCCCCCCACGTTAATAAGTGGAAGAGTGGATTTAAAGGCTGGCTTGCTGCCTAATAATTGTTGTAAACTCACCCACTGAATAAGTGGAGTATTCCCACCACTCTGTGGATGCCCGCCGCAACGGATGAATTGTTCTAATTGTAATCTTTTCCCCCCACTGTTTGGTGGTAGTGAGGAAATGCTTTTCATGGCTGGTTATCCGCCTATCAGTTTCTAGTTTTCAAATTCAACACTCCGTCATATGTTAGCACCTCGCCCTCAGTGGGATCTTGAGTGCACATTCTTGACGCTGAGTAGTTTTCATTTCAAGTTCAGATTTCTATTTGGAGCTAACGCTAACCGAGTTGATTAAGTGCTGGTTATGTGTGTTAATTCATCGAAAAAATTGGTTAGCATATTTCAAACTGTTGAGAGCTAATCTCTCAAATCCGAAATCCTCATGAAGTATGCAATCACTGATTCTCCTTTCGCCATCTTCACATGGTGTAGTTGTTGCTTCAGTGCAAGTGCCCGGCTGGTATTGTTGATTTCGTACATTTCTTCCAATGTTTTAAACATGTCTCTTGCCGTCTTCAACTTAGAGACAATAGGAACGATATGATCCTTAAAGGAATCAACCAACATTTTCATTGCCTTGATATCTTTCTTTCACTGCAACTTCTCTTCTTCCTCCTCAGGTTCAGGAACATTGGACTCCACAAACTCACCCAAGTCATTCTCTTGCAAGGTAAGCATGATCCTGAATCTCTATGATGTGAAGTTGGATGCACCCTTGAGTCTATCCTCAATGTTAAGCCCATTCACCATCTTGACTAAAGTATAGATAGACAAAGAATTATAAATAAGAGAATAGAGTATCACTGTAAGGAAAAATCTGATCACGATCTCCTCAAACCCGCTCTCATACCATGCTAATTTTAATGATCAAATTTAATGCACATAAATTAATTCAAAAATTCAACACAAGATACAGCAGATACCCTGGGAAAACCCTCCTCTTGAGGGAGAAATACCTAGGCAATAATATCACTTATATTATTGAATCTCAATAGGAACTCTTTTACAATGAAGGTCGATAATGAGGCCTAATAATATGCACCACAGACTGATGCAAACACAACAATACAATGATAGCCTTCTCACAATAACTCGATCCACACTTGAAGAGTTTCTCACTTACTCGCACTTGACATGAGAATGGAATGTATGTAATGGATGCTCAACAATGAGAGAGCTAGCGAATATAAATACAAGCAAGGAGAGAAGACGCGCCTCTTCGAGTGTCATTAAGTCGGCCTCCACCAAGTAATAAAAGATGCCTCTTCATAGAAGATCGTGCCAAGTAAGAGGAGTCGCAACCAATGGAGCAAGAGGTCAGCCTCAATAAAATCGTGCCTCTTCATTTAATCAATGTTAATCATCATTAATAAAAGACGTGACCAATCATGAATATCGAACTTAACAATTAAATAGCTAATAGGCTACGATTTAATTGTTCACACTTGTGCGATCTGATCTGGAAGTTATGACCGACGCTGCCATAATCATCAACACTTTTTCTTGTTAGGACACTCATCTTTCCCCCACCATATATCATATCACAACAGCTTGCAGCCCGTTCTAAATTAAAGGTAATTGCTGGTCAAAGGGAAAAGAAAATCGCTGACCAAGGAAATAGTTATCACAGCCTGCCCTAAGTTAATCAATCACTGGCCACAGAAGTTATAAAGTGACATCGATGGGAATTAGTAAAGGAGAATGGTGAATGCAATAATTGTTAATGTATACAGCGTTGGTTGCTTCCTTCCAGCCCAGACCGAAAACAATTAAATTATAGCCTTACGGCTATTTAATTGGTGGAAACGATTTCATGAAATGAGACATCATTTATTAAATGATGATTAACATTTAATTTGTTAAGGCCAACATCATTAGTGAAGAGGCATGATTATTAAAGAGATACATTTGATTGTTAAGACCGACCTTGAAGTGGCGCGATTCTTGATAAAGGCTGACTCATCTTGAAGAGTCATGTCCCTTCCATTCGTTATGTATATATGCTCGATGGACTTCATTGCTGATCATTCATTCATTGTTCATTTGATATACTTCACCCATTCCATTCTTGGTGCAAATTCATCTCAAGGCAGATCGAGTTTATATTCAAGATCAGTTCGGCATTGTTAGAGGCTGAGATTTCATCAGTGAATTGTCTCTTTGTATTTCTGTGTTGCATCATATCTGGTGCTTATATTTTGGCCTCCATATCGGAGGCTTGTAAGGAGATCATTGTTGTTGAAATTCAATATATAAGTGATCTATTGTTGCTGGGTTTTTCTCCCTCAAGAGGAGGGTTTTCCTAGGGTATCTGAGGGTATCTGCTGCGTCATTGTGTTGATTTTGAATTAATTTTATGTGCATTACATCTGATCATAAAACTAACATGGTATTAGAGCGGGTGTGAAGAAGATCGTGATTAGATTTCTTATTACAGCGATACTCTTTATTCGCTTTCTCATTGTTGATTACTTCTATCTCTTGTCAAAATGGTGAACGGTCTTAAGATTGAGGATAGACTCAAGGGAGCATCAAATTTCACATCATGGAGGTTCAAAATTATGCTCACCTTGGAAGAAAATGAATTGGCTGAGTTCGTGGAGAGTAAAGTCCCTGAACCTACGGATGAGGAAGAGAAAATTCAATGGAGGAAGAAAGATATCAAGGCGAAGAAGATGTTAGTTGATTCCGTGAAGGATCATATTGTTTCGATTGTCTCCAAGTTAAAGACGGCAAGAGACATGTTCAAAACCTTGGAGGAGATGTACGAAATCAACAACACCAGTCGGGCACTTGCACTGAAGCAACAACTCCATCATGTGAAGATGGCGAAAGGAGAAACGGTTATTGCTTACTTCATGAAGATTTCAGAATTGAGAGATCAACTCTCTACAATTGTCATGTGGTTGATGACAAAGACTTGACCATGCTTGCCTTCAATGGTCTTCCTTCATCTTGGGAGTCCTACATTCAAGGAATCAATGCAAGATCAAAACTTCCCAAGTTTGATCGATTGAGAGCGGATTGTATTCAAGAGGAGTCTAGGTTGGCTGCAAGAGGCGTTGGTCAAAGCTCTACAAATGAAGACATTCATATTCTTGCCTCTTAATCTTCAAAGGGAAAGATGGGAACAAAGGATATTTCAAGAGAAATCGAGATAAAGGAGTTGATGGTGCTCCCGCATTCAAGAAGAAGAGGGATCTCTCCAAAGTCCAATGCTTTAGGTGTGACAAGTATGGTCACTTTGCTAAAGATTGTCCAACCAGGCCTAAGTAGTAGGCCACCACTGTGGATGTTGATGAAGTCTCTCCACAGAAGGACTCATGTGAATACTTGTTCTATTCGGCATTGCTAAGCAATGTACCTACCGACACCAACACTTGGTTGATTGATAGTGGTGCCTCTCGCCACATCACCGGATCTAGGTAGCATTTAACAAACTTGATGGAGAGAGACTCTAGTGAACAAGTTATTATTGGAGATGATGCTAGTTACTCGGTGAAAGGAATTGGGACCTCCACTCTCCACTTGGATTCCAGCATTTCCCTATAGTTGTGTGATGTTCTATATGTTCCAGGCATCAAGCGAAACCTTGTTTCCATTTCAGCCTTGGAAGACAAGGGTTACCAAGTTGCATTCTCTAAAGGAAAAGTTCTTGTGTGGACGAAGAATTGCAACTTCAAGACTGCTCGGGTAATTGGAGTTAGACATGAGAGCCTTTATATGCTATGCACTCGTTCACTTCAGGTATTAGTACACGATTCTTCAAGCTTGTGTGATCTTTGGCATCGAAGATTGGCTCACCTTCACTTCCGAGCTCTACCTATCATGGAGAAGATGGTCATGGGCCTTCCAAAGTTCAACCAAGAGCACGGAGGTACTTGTAGAGGCTGCGCTTTGGGTAAGAATACAAAAGGTGCATTTCATAGTAGAGAAAGTAGATCCAAATGTATTCTAGATCTCATTCATTTTGATTTATGTGGTCCAATGTCTATTGCTTCTTCGAGTGGTTTCTTGTATTACATTCTTTTTATTGATGACTACTCTAGAAAGACTTGGATTTATTTCTTGAAATCTAAAGAATTTGAGGAGGTATTAGAAAGGTTCAAGGAATTCAAAGCTCAGGTAGAGAACCTATTTGGGAAGAAGATCAAAGTCCTGAGATCCGACAATGGAGGAGAGTACACTTCTGGCAGCTTTCAAAATTTCTGCATTGAAGCTAGGATTAAGAGGGAGTTCTGTGTCCCTTATAATCCTCAACAGAACGGTGTTGCAGAGAGGAAGAACAGATCGATTGTGGAAGCAACCAAAGCCATGATTCATGACCAAGATTTGCAAACCTTTTTGTGGGCAGAAGCATCTAGGATAGCAGTCTATGTTCAGAATAGAAGTCCTCACCGAATCCTGGAGAACATGACTCCTGAAGAAGCGTTTACAGGGAAGAAGCCAGAGGTGAGTCATTTGAGGATCTTTGGATGTCCTGTATATGTTCATATTCCAAAGGAAAAGAGAACAAAGTTGGAGCCTTCTGGCAAGAAGGGGATATTTGTAGGTTACAGTGAAACATCAAAAGCCTACAAAATCTACATTCTGGGACAGAAGTTGATCGAAATCAGTGGAGATGTCACATTTGAGGAAGATGTTGCATTTAGAAGATCCAAGGGCACTCATATGGAGATTGATAATGAAGAGTCTCTTCAGGATATGGAAGTTGACCATACTCTTGAGATTCAGAGGGAGACTTCAAAACTAAAAGAAGATGTTGATCCAGTTGAGCCCTTGGAACCTACTGATGGGCCTACTGATATTGTGATTGGGAGAAAAAGACTTCTTTGGGCTAGGCAAACAATGCAGGAAGCAAAAAGGTTTGCAACACCAAGAGGAACCTTCAAAGAAAGTAAGAGACCTCATAAGTTCTCCAGTTACGTTGCTTTGATGAGTTAGATTATTGAGTCCGAGCCTTCCAGTGTTGAGGAAGCTTCTAGTCAACAGGTTTGGAGAGATGCTATGACAGAGGAGTATCAGTCAATTCTCAAGAATGATGTTTGGGACATTGTTCCTAGACCCGAAGGAAAATCTGTGGTATCTTCAAAATGGCTCTTCAAGATCAAGCATGCGGCTAATGGGAGCATTGAGAAGTACGGGGCAAGATTTGTGGCTAGAGGTTTTTCACAAAAAGGGGGAGTTGACTGTCATGTCCCCTTCTAGTTGACATCTCTCAGAGCACAGGATTAGCCTATTATGCGACCCTCGTAGGCTGATAGGTTGGATAGAGGGTCTTGATGGAGCTTGGCTCAGCTTCAGTTGTCGGTATTTGATCAGTTGGCTTTCGTTCGGGCTCATTCGGACACTTCTAGCCTGAGTTGCTATTTTTAGCAGTATTTGGCACTCAGCGAGGGACCCCTGCTATTTTTAGCAGTATGGATTGATTACGTGCAAAATCGCTTCCTTATTCGTCAGCTTCAGACGGCTCGTGCATCGGGTGAATATTGAGAGAGATATTAATATTTAATTGATTTAATTAAATATTAATTATTGGAGCTTATAATATAAAGTTATAATATTTCAAATATTATAACTTAAGTGATTTGGCTGAAGGGGTCGCCCAACATGGGAAGGGGCCATTTGTGATTATATTTTATAATTAAAAATTGCACCGGAGACTATTGAAATATTAAAATCAAAAGTTTGAATATTTTTAATGATCCCTATTATTAAGGAAATCGCACTTTTCAGAGTGTATAAGGTTTTGCTTTGAAATTCGAGCTCATGATGTTATTGAGTTATTGAAAATTGATCAAGTTTCGTCCAGAGCACGGAAGCCTAGGTTTCAGTCTCAGAGCATTGGGGAACGAGCCATCTCCAGTGAAAGCAATTCAGAGGTTGTGAAATATCTTCCGATTTATTGCCAGGCAAAGAGATTTCTTCATCCAGAAGAGATCATAGAACTTCACAGATCATTCACCTTTAGAGTTTTCAGAGAGATATTCATCCAGAAGAGTTTTCTACAGTTAGGCGCCTATTTTCTTTCAGATCTGGAGATTCCTGAGAGAGCCGTACATTTTATTTATTGGCTGTTGCTGTGTTCAGGCCGTACATTTCTGTACCTGGCCGTACCATTCAAGAAAAGCCGTACTACCTTGTTCAGGAGAAAACGCCTTCCACTTTGGCCATCTGACTTCTACCCAGTTGGCGCATGCATCTCAGGATCAATCTTCTGGCATTTGACGGAGGGATAAGTGGATATTTATTGCAGCCGTACCTGTTTCAATCATCTTCAGCTGGCTGCAAATCAGGTTCTTTTAAATAATATTAGTCAGATCTTGCCTGTATTTTCAGAGATTTTTATTGTAATTGCTATGGCAAAAATAATGAAATAAGTAGTCATCGATTCCTGAGCCTATTTGTATTAGATCTGAGCTCATTGAATTTATTTGCAATTTTATATCATTTTCTTTCCAAATCGCATTCTTTATTATTCATGCAAAAACATCAAAAAAATCAAAATACAAACAAAACTACCAAAAATCAGTCAGATATAGAAAACGGGGAAACAAGGGTTTGTACAGTGGTATCAGAGCTAAATCCTGCCATCCTGAGGGTTTAGCAATCTTATGCAGCCACAACAGAGTGGGTCTCACAGGTATTACACACGCAGACGAGCCTTGATTGACAGGCAATAGGGTTCGATCCGGCAGCCGGAAAACATGGGTGATAGAACAGATATTCCTAGAACAGAGATTCCTCATAATCCCAGAGATCAGGACGATGCAGAGGTTTTAGACACTCTCAGAGACTTACGAGCAGGTCAACGGCAGTCCAACGATGTGCTACAGCAGTTGACAGTAGCCATCCAGAGGTTGGGTACACCGAGGAGACCGTCACCTCAGCGTGAGGATAACAGGAGTGATTCAGGATCTCGGAGAGCACCCAGGACTGTTTCACGGACAGCAGATAGGCCCACTAGGCCTACTTTTGCGAGACAGGAGCCCGAAGAGGCTATTGCAGGTGAGGAGCACGAGGAGTTGTTCGCAGATACACTTATGGCAGCGAACGAGGAGTGGGAGTTAGTACCACCTAATGTCAGAGAGAGGATTTCCTTTGACAGATTTGTTACACAGAGGAGAGAACTGTTGATGTGTTTTTCGTGACCGCACCAACGCAGAATAAAGTTGCCAACGGCTTCCCTATTCTCTCTATGCGGTAGTACCATCTTGAACCATGATAATTTCTTTCTCCAATGAATCTCTTTTGATGAAAATCCCTTCTTATTTAAAAATGACTGCTTCACTGCGAAGAATCCTTGAAGGCCCTCCTTCTAGCGCCAGTTTTCCCTGTTGATGCAGTTTTTGTGACCATACCAAAAGGCAGAACAAAATAGTTTGGGCTACTCCATTCTCTCTTGATCAAAGTATTCCATGCGCTAAGATTGCGAGAAAGTTCGCATGTTCAACTCCAAGGTTCCTTTAGTGCGAATAGACCCAGTTTGGTTGATGTGTATTGCTGTGTTCGTACGAGGGGACTTACACAATTGTCCAGATTTCTTGCAGTCAGCAGCTAATATATGATATTGAAGGGGAATTCTTACGTGTATGATTTGGCAATGTGGTTCTTTTCCTAAGACTAACAAGAAAGTACGGAAAGTAAAGGGGGGTAAGGGCCTAAGAAATTTGTACTCTATTCTAAATGCAGGGTAGATGGGGCTTCGTTT